>JAHLWZ010000488.1:762-11649 GCA_020536535.1 Pelomyxa schiedti | reverse complement strand
ACTCTCTTGTAGTTTACCGTCTCCACATTGAACCCAATTGTGGGTGTGGTTGTGACCACTTCGCCAATCTTGAGCTTGTACAGCACTGTGGTTTTTCCTGCTGCGTCCAGCCCAACCTGTTATTTAAAAGTTACGTGATGAAGAAGAGGCAGGGAAAAAAAAACACACCATCAAAATGCGCATATCTTTGCTGGTCACTGAGGGCCACACCCACCGTGGAAACCTTCCTGCCAAATAATTGCCCATTGAACTTGGTTACTGTTTGTTTTGTTGTGTTGTTGCTTTCTTTTGTTTTTTTGTTGGGTTCTCGACTTCCTTTTGTTTCGCTTTTTTTCCGTCGTGGGCATGCAACGACGCGGCAACGTGGTCATCCATTTTTCCGGAAAGAAATCAAAGATCAAATTACTGGCCGAAAATAATAAACGGACCGGAACACTGTCATTTTCATTTTGGTTATCGGAGGTCTGGTGTTGTTGTTGTTATGATTCCAATTGGGTTTGAATAGGTTCTGTGAGAGTACAGTTTTTTTTCAAAGAAGGAAATTATTGTTGATTTATCAGAAGTGGGGCTGACCACACGAGGCGGCAGTGCAGGGACTGAAGATTTGGTTTGATTGAAATTTCAGTCAGACTGATCAGTCGGTGGTGATTGTGTATACGAGCCACGGCATCACCCATTCCCAAACGATCTTGGACAACCACACAACTCGTTGCGTGTGTCTGTTTCGTTGTATCAGCATCCCGTTAACAGAAATCATAAGGGCTCTTTCGTTTTGATGGCAACAATGACCGCGGCCTGCGAGTCATCCGGTTGAAATAGAAAAATAAAGCAACATGGCAGAGTTGACATCTACACCGACAGTCAAACCAAGTCCACGACCACATCGTCATTGCTCTGTGTGCCTCGGTCCAATCGACGAAGCACGCCAGCCGTCGTCGCCGACCGTGTGCTTCGTCGTGGAGCCGCTGTGTGGGCACACTGTGTGCCGTGCCTGCAGTGATGCCATAATTACTTTTGAAAGGGACCTCCGCCGAAGGCGTTGTGCCACTACTGCTTCCTCATCCTCGTCGTCGTACCCCTGCTCTACCTCGACATATTCTTCTTCTTCTTCGTCGGCGCCGGAGGAAACAACGAGAAGGAGGATTTTGTTTTGGTGCCCGGAGTGTTGGAGGCTGACGGACAAATTTGGTGCAACAGAACAACACGGATGCATTTGCACCAGGCAATTCAAAGAGGAGGAAAGTTGGTCCCGCTTCTGCTTCTCCTACGGCCTCGGCTTCTGCTGCGGCGCCTGTTGTGGTCTCTGGTAACTCTTGTACCATCAATCTATTCCCACTATTTACCGTAACACTTTCGTAAGAACCTCATCAAACAAAAAATAGGTGCGGAACTCTGTGAAAGTCACCATCTTCCCCTTGATGTGTTCTGTCAAACAGATGGCACGTTCATCTGCTCGAGGTGTATTGTATTTTCCTCCCACAAGGTAGTTGTTGTACACTTATTAATCTATTTCTCTGACTTGCAAAAGGGTCACAATGCCGTATCACTGGAGGACATGTCTTACAATAGTAGGCCAACCCCAAAGGAGTTTTTAAATCAGCTGTCAATATTGGAGGGCAGGTTGGATTCTTTGTCGATAGACATCAAATCAGAGGCAGACAAGAAGAAGATGGTCGCGTTCCCACCCCAACAAAGATTAGATCTAAATAAAACCTCAGTTTGAAGAAACTATTAAGAAGGGATTCAGTGACCTCATTGCACAATTACAAAGAAGGCTAAATGAATTACTTTCAACCGCAGAGGCAATTGCATCCTCCAAAGGTTTTTTAGTGTATCGTCTTCATTTTTTGATCTTCACTAGCTGCTGCATTGTCAAAACAACTGGAAATCGTTTCTGCTGCACGAGGTCACATTGACAAGTACAAATCGAGGTGCATCACAACATTGGAAAATTGTCGGGGGCAGCAGATATTTGATTGTGTGAGGCCATTCCTGGAGTACTCAAGGTTATTTCTTTGCCTCTTCACTCACAGTGTTTACATTTACATTTACACACAGCAACTTGAATGCAACCCAGAACACTTGTCACCTTGCACAAATAGGACCTGGACTCGCACAAGTGATTTGGAGTCCTTCAAGGAAAACATTCCTCACCTGTGTTTCATTTCATCTGGTGTGTGCCTGATTCTTCCAAGAATTTTTGACAATCCATAGGACCAGTTCTCGAAAGCATCAAAGAGGAAGCACCACAAACACCTTGGACCAAGCGCGCTGTTATTACACTGTGTGGGCAGTGGCTCCCAACTGCAACCAAGGAAGACATTTGCGTGCGAGTTTGTGAATCAGTGTGCAAAAACGTGAACATTGTCACTCCTGGCTCTGTTCTCACTTTCACTGTGCCAAACAATGGTGTTGGCCGCGATCAACCTGTGTCACTCTTTGTGTTTGGAAAACCAGCTGACAGCTCAACAGCGGTAGCCACCACACAGCTTGTTGGTGACCGCGTGTATGAGTGGCACCTGTCAATCTCTGACCTCGAGGGAGCATGCTCCTGTGTTGCCTACGGACTCATTCAGAAGCCGTTCGACCAGAACCATGTGTCCCCCCGCAACTTCATGTACTGCTGGTCAACGGCCAGCCAGTCCTGCAATCTGACCCCAGGCACACCTGCATTCAAGGCCACTGGTGGGACAGAGGAGGTGACACTGAGGTATGACGCAGACAGACTCGCACTCACCGCGACGTGGCCGCTACACGACAACGCAACGGCAACGGTGAACAACATCCCAAGGGGCTTGTATCCCGCTGTCAACATCAACAACCACAACACTGTGAGGATCTCCTGAAAAATTAAATCAAAAAGATTAGTTACCGGAAGATGTTGTGACCACGATGATGTGACCACACCGGCTTTTATTTATTCGTCTCACGAACCGTTCAAATAACAACAACAACAACAACAACAACAACAAAAGCAAAGGGGGGAGTTGTGTGCCACATATCTCGTGCATGCGTACTTCGGCCGGCACGCCCCACTCTGTGAATACGCCTACGCCCCCGCCTCGTTGCTCCGTGTGCTTATGTATCACCACTACCCTCCCTGCCGCTCCTCCTCCCCTTGACACCCCGTGCGCCGCCTCCCCTCCATCCTCCTCTCGTCCGCCGCCTCCTCCTCCTCCTCCCTCGCCGGCCCTCCCGCGGTCGTGGCTGGTGGCGTCGTGCGGGCACCCGCTGTGCCGCGGGTGTGGCGAGGCCATCGTGACCTTCGCGGCGGATCTCCCCAGCGCCTCGTCGTCGTCGTCGGGCGGGGCTCCTTGTGATTCATCATCGGCGGCTGCCGACAAGAAGAAGATCGAGTTTTGGTGCCCAGCGTGCGGGTGCACGAGGGAGGCAACAGTGCAACAACACCAGGCCCAGGCCCACACCCGCGAGTTGCAATCATGGGACCAAAGTACCATACCTGCGGATGCCGAAGCCTCTGGAAAGAAGGACGTGGGAGTGGAAAGGGAAGGGGAAGAAGAGTCACCAGATATCAACACTGTCACGCCAACAAATCCAAAGAGGAGGAGGAGGAAGGGCGCTTCTGCTGCTCCTGCCGCTGCCATTGTGATGTGCGTGATGTGCCAGGCAGCTGGGAACACAGGAGTTGCAGCAAAGTACGTGTGCGAGGAGTGCACAAAGGCATCACCTTTCGGCAAGACTGTGATGGTGTTTTGTGAGTCATGCTGGTCTCGAGCCCACTGGTCACCGTGGATGATGTCCCATGTCAAGTCCGGTCCTGTGTCTACTGCAGCGGCAGCAACTACTGATTTCACATCCAGTAATTCTTCCTCTTTTGTTGGCGATTAATTTGGTCCGATTTGTAAATACTGTTTTATGTGATACAGGAAAATATTTTACATATCTCACCTCGGTTATAACGAAGTGACCCTAAAAACAGGCGTGAAGATGTGTGAAAATCACCAGCTTCCACTTGATGTGTTCTGTCAGACAGACAACACTTTCATTTGCACAAGATGCGTTATCTATTCATCCCACAAGGTTGCCGGCCTTGAAACAGTCAATTTATTTGTTTGACACCTACAGGGACACGATGCCGTTCCGGTGCAAGACATGACTCTCGGAAATCATCCAAGCCTGAAGGCCTTTTTCGGGCAACTGTCGAAAGTGGCCACTGATTTGAATTTGTTGGCTGTGTCCATCAAATCTGAGGCTGTCAAGATAACTCAGGTGCTTTGCCTTTTAAATAAAGATAAAAATAAACCTTAAATAGGATCAGAAGAAACTTGAGGAAAATGTTCAAAAAGAGTTCTCTGACGTGATGTCAAGATTGCACAGGAGACAAGACAAATTAATTTCAACCTCCATGGAAATTGCATCCTCCAAAGGTTTTTGAGTGCATAATTGGTAATTCTGGTTTTTCATGTCACACAGTTTGTGCATTGTCAAGACAACTGGAAATTATTTCAGCCGGACTTGAGCACATTGAGAAATACCAGTCAAAGTGCTTGGCAATATTGAAAAGTGGTGACGAATCGAAGATCATTGAGCTGTTTGGGTCGATCCCTGGAATCCTCAAGGTTCCTTCTTTCGTTCTTCACTCCACCATGTTTAACATCAGGCACAACAGCAACTTGAACTCAAACCGGAATGCCTGTCACCTTGTACAACGAGCACTTGGACGTACATCGATGACACTGCTGCCTTTAAGGAAAAGATTCCTCTCCTATGCTTCATTTCTTCCAGTACCCCTCTCACCATTGTCTAATTCCAGAAAAAAACTAACAAACGGCATCAGGACCAGTGGTTGAATGCTTTACCTCAGGGCCAAATACAGTGACACTGTGGGGGCAGTGGGGGCCAACAGCAAAGAACGAAGACATTCGAGTGCGAGTCGGCGAATTCGTGTGCACAAACCTGCACATTGTCGCTCCGGGATCTATTCTTTCATTCACTGTGCCGGAAGATGGCGTTGGGTGCGACCTCCCTGTGTCTCTCTCTGTGTTTGGCACGCCATCTGACAGTCCAAATGATCCGCGGTTCTCATTCCCAGGTTTTCCGCGCTTTACTCACTGAATCTCCGATCACATTCGCACAGGACCAAAGATAACAAATGTAACCAAGGTTACCTGTGCCAGAAGGATGATAACAATAACTGGACAAAGGTTTGGTACCTCGCCAACAGCAATCACTGCTTCAGTGAATGGTGTGATGAGCTCATTTTTTTCGATTATCACAAAACACAGGTGTGCTGTGCCGGAACATGGAAGTAAAGCGCCCAAACACTGAGATCACCTGCAAAGTTCCCCCACAATTGCAGGCTGATGAACCGTCAATTCACACATTGACTCTGGCGGTTGCCGGTCAGCGTGTTTCTTCCACTTTGTATTTTGGTGTGTGTTTCAACTCTCCTGTAATCCAAACACCTAACACCGGCAAAATACAAAAGAGGACATTTGGGAGTGGGACACAGGGTGCTGCGGGAGACTCCTCAGCATCACGAACACTGACAAGTCCACAGTCCACAAGAGCCGGGTCAACGTGCACGGGCAATCAACGGCGATAGCAACCACGCAGCTCGCCGGCGACCGCGTTTATGAGTGGCACCTGTCCATCACCGACCTAGTGGCATCTCGCGGCGACAAGCTTGTAGTATATGGTGTGATGCCGAGGCCGCTTGACAACAGCGAGCTACAGCACAGGGACATCTACGGCTGGGCAACGGACGGCACGCGGATGAGACTACCTCATGGCACGCCCGCGTTCCAGGCCACAGGCGGCAGTGAGGAAGTGACACTGAGGTATGACCCGCGAACACTCACTCTCACTGCAACGTGGCCGCTCCATCACGACGCAGCAACAGTGAGGAACGTGCCAAGTGGCCTGTATCCCGCTGTCAACCTGCATAACTGCAACTCTGTAAAGATAACAACCACACCTGGAACCCATTGACCAAGAGTTCAAATACAATTGACCTCCCTGTAGTTGAGCTTCTTCAAACACTTTTTGCTGTTGTTCACTTTTTTTTCCAGCTTCGTTAAAGTTTCATCACGAAACAACAACGGCCCTTGTTTCGCAATAAATCGTACTGTGAGCACGTTGACGCATAATTCAGAGAGAGTGCACCAACAACGGCAACCACGACGCAACCGCGACCTCCGGGCGAGTGCCGTTGCTGCTGCGTGTGCGGCGAGGAGGAATCTTTGGCACCACCAGTGAGGGTGCCCAATGGGAATGTTCGCGTCGCGGACGCCGCGGAGGCAGGGGAACCCGCGGGGGTGGCCGCCAGCACCCACCCCTCGGTAGTGGTGGTGGCGCCGACGTGCGGGCACCGCGTGTGTGGGGACTGCAGCGGGGCCATCGCCACTTTCTCCCTCGTGGGCATCCCATCATCGCCGTCGTCGTCTTCCGCGTTCTCGGGCTCGTGTGCTCGGCCGCTGTGCCAAGCAGCGCGGGAAACAACAAGTTTCGGGTGTCGGGGAGTTGATGTTGTTGATGTGTGGTGCCGCGCGTGCGGGTGTTCCAGGGAATCCAGGTTGGAATCACTGTCGATGACTACTAATGGTCCTGATCCTCTGAGCTCCACTATCGCTCGGAATGTGACGGATGGTATCACTTTCCTTATTGCTGTTAGTTTTTTCCTTTTCCTCTTTCAACTGATTGAGCAAAAAAACAAATAGGAAATAGTACGTGCTGTGCAGAGCATGGACTTAAGCTTGACTTGTTCTGCGAAACGGATCAGACGGTCATTTGTCAGATGTGCTCGGATGCAGCTTGCCACAAGGTTTGCCTGCATGCGTCAGCACCCTCTCAATTTATCAAGGAATAAACCCTTTTCTTTGCAAAAGGGGCACCGCCTTATAACCGCGGAAGATTTGCACAGCAAGAAAAAACCCGTTGTTGATACCTTTCTTTTGCAATTATCCAATTTGCACACCGATTTGTGTTCCTCTGTCAAAGCAATAGAGCTTGAGAGCTCAAACATCAAGCAGGTACTTTTCCCATTTCCTATATTTTTCAATTCCAACACTCCACTGGAAAAAACCAAGGTCCATTCCGAGATTGAGACCAGGATTTGTAAAGAATTCGCTGAGCTGATTTCACGATTGCAAAAGAGGCAAGAAGAATTACTCTCACAGTCAAGAGAAATTGCATCCTCAAAGGGTTTGGCCAGTCGGTTTACTCTCTTGTTTTTTTAAACCCCCTGCGCAGTGGTTTCATTATCAAAGCAGCAGGAAAGAATCGCTGCCTGTATTGAGCACGTTGAGAAGTATACATCAAAGTGCGAATCCATCTTGAAAACTTTTGACCCAGTGAAAGTCCTTGGATTGTGTGAGTCAATTCCTGGACTCCACAAGGTTTACTTGCCTTCCACCCACAACCCTAATACATATCCACCACGCAGCAACTTGAATGCAAACCGGAACACCTCTCACCCTGTGCAAACGCATTCTCGAATCTGTACTTGGATGACATTGAGCCCCTCAAGGCTAAGATTCCACAGATGGGCTTAATTTCTCTAGGTACGAGCACCTATCATCCCTCTTCTTGTCCACACTGATCCCATTCACAGGGCCGATTTTATCTCATATCAAGGAGGAGGAAGAAACACCACATTCCAACACCGGCGGAGGAGCTTTCAAAGTGACACTGTGCGGAAGATGGCAAGTAGCGGCAACAAAGCGAGATATTTGTGTGCGAGTTGGTGAATCAGAGTGCACAAACGTGAACATTTTCACTCCTGGCTCTGTTCTTACATTCACTGTGCCAGAAAATTGTATTGGCCGTGACCTTCCGGTGTCACTCTCTGTGTTTGGACAAGTTGCCGACAGACCAAATGACACAAGGTTTTCTTGCAAGGGTACGTGTATGCCAACCGCGTATCCTGTCAATTAAAAACAACGCAGGACCGGAGATTCATAATGTCTCCAAACTGTGCCAATGTGGAGGGAAGATGACTATCCGGGGGCACCGGTTTGGTGCCTTACCAACTGCGATAACCGTTTCGGTAAATGGTTTGTATCCCCAAATCAATTGTCTGCGATCGCTAACAACCGGTGTTTATATATCAGGTGTGATTTGCAGCAACGTCGAAGTGACCAATCCACACACTGAGATATCGTGCTCTGTTCCGGCGTTTTACGGCCTGAATGAAGCGGCAGTTACGCTCGCGGTGGCTGGCCAATCCACAACCTCCACTGTTTCATTTGGTGCGTGCATTTTCCCAAGTCAAACCCTCCGCACCTAAAACACCTTAAAACAGACCTGGTGCCAATGGAATGGGACTGCGGGCGACTCCTCGCGATTTCGCCGGACGACAAGTCCATAGTGCACAAGCCACCAGGCCACAGCATCACATTCCAAAACTCGACCGCGACCGCCACCACGCAGCTCAACGGGGACCGCCTCTATGAGTGGCACCTGTCGATCTCCGACCTCAAGGACTACGGCTCCTACTGGGTCGGCTACGGACTCATCCCGAAGCCCGTGGACCACGGCTGCAACAGCCCCTATGAGTCGATGTACGGGTGGTCGACGACCGGGCACCAGTGGAACCTCCCGAGGAACACGAGGACCGCGGGGGCCACCGGCGGGACAGAGGAGGTGACGCTGAGGTACGATGCGCGCACACTCGCGCTCACCGCGACGTGGCCGCTGCACGACAACGCAACGGCGACGGTGAACAACGTCCCAAGGGGCTTGTATCCTGCTGTGATCATTCACAATCAAAACAGCGTACAGATGAGACCCTCCTGGGGAGCTCACAGCTGACCTTTTTTTGGTATTTTTTTCAAAAGAACTACCCTTCTTTTTCGCCACCGTTTTGGATTTTTTTTTTTTATTCGTTCACTGGTGAGTAACAACAATCTTGAAAAATATAAGGGAAAAATGAACAGTTTAATGATGATTATAACAGTGCCGGAACCAACAACGAGTGTCAAGGGTAAGATCGAACGGGGTAGTGGACTGGCACAGAGTAATGATGTAATCCATTGTCAGGTCTGGGAAAAGCCGGATTGCTGAGAGTGCAATGAAGGGTGAGTGGAGAATGACTGGAAAGAGCCTCTGCTTGATCTTTGTGCCTGTGATTGTGCCCCGAAACTGCCTCACTATCATCTCCCACATGAACAGGTCAAACTTGTTGCCTGGATCTAGATTAAATGGGAGGTCCAGCACCTTATGTAAAGATCAGAAGTGTTACCGGGTTTGTAAGTTAATTTGGATTCAAGTTTACCTCCTCCAGAGTAACATGGAACTTCTTGATGAGCCACTCTGCACAGCTCTCTTTTCCCTGTTCCATCATCCTCAACAGAATCTTGTTTTTATAAGTCGTAATGTGGCCACGGTCAAGTTGGAAGTGCATGATCAGCCACTTGACTGCTTTTGTAGATCTCAATCCAACAGCATTTGTAAGGCACCGTGCCACAGAACTTTTGGTGAAATCGCCCATCGAAATGATCTTCTTGGCTTGTGTGATCCCATCACTTTGAATGCTTTCCTTGAGGATTCCAAGCAGGAGATTTGTCCTCGTTGGTTCGCTGATGGTGAACTTCTCCATGAGAAGAAGTGGGGTTGTTGACAGACCTCGGTTGACAAGCTTATTTACAGCTCTCACAACCAAACTCTCCTCAACACATCCCATTTCAGGGAAACTCATGATCCACTCCACGCCCTTCACTCTTTCATGATAATATTTGGTTGCCTTACAAACCTTTAACAGCAACACACCCGGTGCAGAGTTCCAAGCGCTGAGTCGTTTCATGATGTTGAAGGTCTCATCCAGCCACGTGGCAATTGCTGTGTTGTCTCTGGCCAATGCAACGGTGAGGGAATTGCCGAGGTCCGAAGGTGAGAGTGTCACCTTCGTGGACAACCACCTCACCAGTGCAACACCTTCTTTGGATTTGGTTTTACAGGCTGCAATGAAGTCATCTGGAGTTGGCTTGATTGAGTACTCTTCAACGGCATATCTGACCAATTCGAGGCCACCTTTGCCTTTGCAGAATCTGGCAACGCTGGTGGGGATTGCTGAGGTGAAAGACGTTGCCCACTTCAGAACATCCACCCTGTGCACAGTTTTGAATAGACTACCAGTACCAGACATGCGCTCAGTGATGAATTTGCAAATATCAACGCTGCTACTCTTTTTGCCAGTCCCGTAGTCCGAAAAGAGACCGTAAATTGGCTCCTCCCTGGGAAATGCCTCAAAGCACCACTTCACCACTTCCAAGTTTTCACTCCTGTACGCCTTTAAGTGCACACTGCACGAAACCTCCTGGTCTCTGAATACACATTCCCCCAAGTGAAAGGTGTTGAAAAGCCACTGAGCCAGCGCCAGGTGTCCTTTAGAAACTGCGCCGCGAAACGGACCAACAACCTCCCAAGGCTCCCTGATGTTGAACCTCTCAACAATCCACCTCGCTACATCCATGTGCCCATTCTTGCACACCCTCTTCAGAATTCCTGCATCCCTCACGTGGTCACTGATTCCACATTCATCAGTGCCGCCGCCACCACCCATAACGATGGGATTCTCGCTCCACGTGAATCCACCACCAGGCCACGTTCCATCAACCAGCCTCTGTGCCATTTCGAGGTGTCCACCGCAACACAATCCCCCAAGCACCCAAATGACCTCCTTGTTCCTGCTGGTCCACACACTACCAGGTCCCACAATTCCCTCGCACTCCCCCGCCTCGCCCTCATCGCGTCGTTGTTGTTGTTGTTGTTTCGCTGCGCGGCGGTTGGCGATGAGCCAGTTGACACACGAGGTCGCGCCGGCCTCTGCGGCCGCGTCGATTGCGAGGTGGTGGGAGGCGTAGTGGCGCAAGAGGGACGAGGACACGAGGCCGACGAGGGGGAACACGCCCTCCCCCACCCCGAACA
>JAHLWZ010000486.1:1079-50655 GCA_020536535.1 Pelomyxa schiedti | reverse complement strand
TGTCGCCCACACCTTTTCTTTTTGTCTTGTTTGGTTTTGGTTTTTTTTTTTTTTTGTGTTTGTTTGTGGTGTTGCCTTGGCTACACTTGGGAATCTCCAAACAAGGAATTGTGTATGAGGTCAAATGCATTGGGAAGGGACACCCTGATTTCTTCAGTAATCACTCTTATGCACTCAAGGCAATATTCAACTTCGGTGTGGCTACAAAGTCCATTCCCCGTGCTTTTAAGGTAAGATTATTTTGCTATTTGTTATCGAGAGTCTGACCACTTTTCATACAAGAATGAGTACAATGTTTCCTCCACAATTGATCCACACCCAAACATCAACCGGTATTACTCATGTTGAAGGACCAAAATTTAGAAATTACATCTCTACAAGAATCAAACTATTCACTTTGACATGTTGTCTCATCTGTGTGTTTTTCAGCTGAAAACAACTTAACATGACTAACCCCACTTGACAAAGAGCAAAGAGCAAGCAATTGTGATTGACTTTGGTTGTGCCACGAAATTTCCCAAGGGTTCATTTGAGAAGGAAACAGTAGCTCTTCCCACGATACTTGGGAATAAGCACCATACAGCTCCTGAGATCCACAACGGAATTTCTCTACACAGCAAAGTTCCAGTTCATGGCGCAATGCTGAACTGTGAAAAGGTTTGCTGCCACTCATTTCTATAATATTTAAACAGCACGAAAGCAACCATCATTTGAACTTGGGTGTATTTTGTTTGAACTCGCGATGTTGGGGCAGCACCCACTGCCAGAGTATCCAATTCCTTATTCTTCCGCTGGTCAGATTACATTTCTGACAGTAACCTGTTTCCGATGACACCGGAAGCATTCCCAAGAGAGTTCCGGCACCTCGTTCATGCCTTACTTCAGTGTGACCCAGAAAAAAGGATACCCCTTTTAGACACCTCAGAGGTATTGGCATCCATAAATGATCCAAGTCCTGCAGAACTTCTATCATTTTACATACAACCGTGGATGGAACCCAGGACAAACAAAAGATGCAGGCTTGAATGCCAATCATGATATTAACCACTCATATAAAATCAGGATGGTTGACAATGAAGGCGATTTGTGAAATCCTGAGTGGTCATGCAATGGAAGACTGCGTTACCACACTGTGTCAGGCATTAGAAGTGGCACCTTTCTTTTCACCTGCCTTACTGGTTCTCTATTATTTATCCTTCAATAAACAACATATGAGGACCCTCCATGAAAAGGGAATTCATGTGGCTCTACTGGGAAAGGTGTCACTCACACCCACATATATCGACCTAGCAGTACTGGGTAATGACTGCCCCAACAGAGTAACAATCCCAGAATTAGTGTTAAAAATACTGTGGACAAGGCACATATCCTGTGACTTTGTGGCTCATAACCACAACATGGAAGTTCTATTGACACTGCTGTAGCTCTAGTCTCTGAGGTGAAAACTTTTTTTGAGTGCAAATACTTTGCTGCCTTGTGGAAAACGTTCTGTTCTGAACAAGGAGGTGCAAGTGGTTTCCTTTGGGTGGAATTAAACACAGAACATGCCAGTAATACTGGGGAACACACTTCCGTTACCAGTGCTACTGCTACTGTGGGATTACTTCCCACACCTACACCCCTGTGTTATTGAGATGGTGCAGGGGTTGTGACTGACCACAGCAAGGCTGCATTACTTTTCAAGAAGGCCACTGATTTTTGTGATTACGAGGCAATGAACTGCCTTGCTCTGTGTTATCAAGAAGGACTTGGTGTTGAAAAGGATTTCAACAGGGCTGCTCTTTTCCAGTAGGCTGCCAATTCTGGAAATACTGCTACTTAAATTTTTACACCTTTGATAAAATATGAATGTTTAGAAATCCCAATGTGGAGTAACAATGCATTCTTAACACTTGTTTAACACCATAATTGAAAACAGCTGTGGTGGGGATGTGCACAATGCCTGAAGTTGACACAACCCAAGGGCAGTGCACCATCATGACTCTGTGAAAGTGAGTCCACTGAATACAGTGAAGTCCTGGGAAGAAACTGCAACCCCACCATAACAACTAAAATAAACACTTTGTTTCCACTTGGTCTTGCTTCAGTACAAGCATAGTGTGCTGTGTAGTTGGGTTGGTGGGTATTGCCCAACCCTGCTGGGGCACAATAAAAAGAAAAAAGGAAAAAGGCACTTTTTTCTGGAGTGTGCATACAGGCCCAGTGCCATCTGGCTTAAGGTTGGGATGAATCCTGCTCAGAATGTGTCACGGTGGGCATCGCCGTGACGCATTTTGAGATGTTTCTCCCTTTTGGGATTTCCCTGTTCAAATGGCACATTGGGGAGGGGAGGTGACACTGAGGCCTGTGCAGTGGTGTTGCATTGCAAGTGAGGAAGTGCTCAACGGCTCAAGATAATTGTCACTTTGAACAAAACAAAACCAACAAAACATCACCTTCATTTTTTAGTTAGAAAGTGTGAATGGCTATGTAGGGGCACTTTTTTCTGGAGTGTGCATACAGGCCCAGTGCCATCTGGCTTAAGGTCGGGATGAATCCTGTGATGACCATGCTTGGGTCTTTGTATAAGGATGGGGGCATTCTGCCAGTGGATGAGCACAAGGTGTGTTGATGTTTTAGAGGGCTGTTGAAGCTGGCAGTGTGGTGGGAATGTACTGGCTGGGGAGGTACTATGAGAGAGGTTCTGGGGTGGACAGGGACCCAGGCATAGCCATGGCACTGTACCAGGAAGGGTCTAACAAGGGAAACACTGAGGCAATGAACTGGCTTGGCAGGTGCTATGAGGAAGGCATAGGAGGTGCCCCAGTACCCCCAACATGGCTGCCACATTCTACCTAATGGCAGTCGAACGAGAAGGCCAACATCCGACTCCAGGTTGCGCCGAGCCCCACGCCCGTTATCTCTCCTGATCGATTCGAAAAGTGCCGATTTCATTTTTTTGATAGCGTACAGAGGACCCGCCATTCGACACTCACAACAGCAGTTGGTGCTAGTGCGGCAGATAGGAGAGAGGAGGGGATAAGGTACAACAAACATCACATCATGAGCAGTAGTAGTGGTACTGGTACTGGTGGCGGGGGCGGGGGCGACAACCTGTCGCTGTCCAAGCTGTTGGCGATGACGCCGCCGGGACTACCACAGCAACAGCAGCAGCCGATGCCGATGCAGATGGGCGCATTGTCTGCGTCTGGTACGACGACGGGCAACGGTGTCAACAACAGGCAGTTGCCTCTAGGTTCCCTCCCTCCCCCCTTGGTTTAATATTAGTTAGAATGATGCTATGTTGTTGTCAACAAAACCTCTTGCTTTTTTCGCTTTTACCCTCACTTCACTATGCACCACACATCAGAATTAAAACACCGAAAAAAAAAAACTGACTTGTTTGCAGGATGGGGGGAATACATTGATGACTCCAACCGGAAGTATTATTTCAACACTCTGAATGGCGAATCAGCGTGGGACTTTCCCGTTCTTCCTCCAAGTCATTTTTTCCCCCCTGCAGCTCTCAATTGACGTCCCATAAGATTGGTCTGTTCACAACGACCCTACGAGCGGGAAAATATACTACTGGAATTGTATCTCAAATGAATCCAGCTGGACATTACCACAGGCACCACCCGTGGTACCTGTCGCGCAACCGCCGCCTACACAACATCAACCATTTGTAGTTGAGTCACCTGTGGTGGTAGAACCTCATATTGTGCCTGTTGAAGTGCAGCATGTAAATCCGGCTCCGGCTGTGACCCAGCAAACTATTCAACCTCAAACGAAACCGCAACTACAGACTCATCCACAACATAACAAGCCACTCCCGCAACCCCAAAGTAAACCACTACCACAAATTCCAAAACCGGCCTCTCAGCCACAGCAGACCACGGCACAGCTTCACCCCCAACAGGCCCAACCCCAGCCAATTCAACCTCAGCTTGTTCAACCCCAACCATCACAACCTATTCAAACCCAACCAGTACAACTGACTCAACCCCAAACAATGCAGCCACAACCTATTCAAACCCAAACAGTGCAAGTGACTCAACCCCAACCTCAGCAGCAACTCCCACAACAACAGCAGACAGTCTCACAAGCCCAGCCAACATCGTCACAAATGCAACAACAGCCACTTGCACAACAGAATTCTTCCCCAGAAAAACCTCCTATCGTAGAATTGCGGTGCTCACAAGATTCATCCCAAGCAGTAGCTAATCAGCTACCAGCAGTAATTCCCCAAACTCCTGGTCTTCCTTTAGGTATATATTTTCACATGAACTACACTCACCCTGGTAGGGTGGGGCATTTACAAAGACGATGAAGGGAATTCCTACTTCTTCAATGTTCTGACAGGAGAGTCTAGATGGGATTCTCCGGCTATAAGCTCAACTGAAGATACTCCCAATAGTAGTACAACATCATCTGCAGACAGTCAATCAAGTTCTGATATGAGGAGATTATGCGTTGTTCAGATGCTAGAAGCCGAGAAAGTTTTAGCTATCAGCTTGGGAAAGCTGCACTCAGTAACTTAGTGTAGAGAATTTCACTCGTAATTGACACTATTTTCAGAATGTATTATGCCCTGTGCGATATCAGCCTTATGACATTGACATGAACACATTTGAAGTTCACTTTGCAAATACCATTGCTGGACTTGTTGAATTTCAAGAAAAGTAAATCTTATGATAGGTACGGTACTTACCTTCCCTAAAACATGTACCAGGATAATAAAATCCCTGACCGACTGTCTTGGCTCTTGGACCAGCGACTCGACGCCGTGCAAACTTTATGTTGATAATGTAGGCTCTCACAATTGGTAGTTAGGAAGTACTTACATGCGCAGGTTGAGTGGCAACAGTTATATAAAGATTACGCGAGGTATAACATCGAGTATGAGATAGTTCATTGGAGGGAGAAATCTGGGAAGTTCAGCACCTTTATAAATGTACTTTTCCCTCTTTGTGTGAGTGATTACATTTCAATTTGCCTTTAGAAATTAGAAGGAACGAACTTCCTCAATGCTATGACATTAGTCAATTTGCTCAACACTCCAAAGGATCACCTTAGGCACTGTACATTCCCGCAGTAAACTACAGCTTGTTACTTATCATATTTCACAGATGAAATCGTTGTGGATAAGTTACTTCACAAGACTCCACAAACACATGTTGACCGTCCATATGTGCAACAGTTTCAAGGCCTTGTCAGCTACCTCAATGAATTTATTACCAAGTGCTGCGAGCTCCTGAAAATTCAAAGCTCGATCACTGAATTCCCTGTGGCTGCACATTTTCTCACATCCTTACCACAGCATATCAGCGAGTACACTAATTCTGGTGGGCTAGGCAGTGGTTCTGAGCTACGGGTTATTATCAAGCAGGGCCCTGTATCTGTTAACGATAAGCAAGGACATCTTTGGCTCTTTAACGATGAGCTCCTTGTGGTTGAAGGAGAAGTTGGTCGCAAAATGAAATTTCTATGTATGGCTGGAGTGTCAACCAGTGAACTCAAAATTGACCCGAAGGGTGGTGTGCAATTGCTTCTTACACAAGGCTCATTCAGGTTTGCTTGACATCCTCATAGTCAATTAATTAATCAAACGAAGATGCAAATTCCCATCAGATGCTCAACTCTGGCAGACTTGTCTGCAGACTGCGTTTTCTGCTGGGAAAGTTCTCGTCACCACACCTGCGGCCTCCTCGATAACTTCCGAACCTAAGCGGAAAGAGATGTGTGTTCAGATTGCAAACTCTGAAAGTGAATATTGGGTTAAACTTCAAGAAATCCAACAGGTACTACAAAAGGCAAATTCCTGTCCCTAATCACTTCAGACATGTATAAAACCACTGCAAGATATCGAAAAAAGCAAATCCACAAATAAGGCACTGAGAGAACAGATCAAAAAAGTCGTAAGTAACTTCAACGATGTGGTGTCCGCTCATGAACAGTAACAACCTTAGCCTCTTTTTTCTATCTAACGCAAACCAACAGACATGTAATCGCACTGTGCACCAGGCAGTCAGAGTGGGCATCTCATAACACTTTGTCTGATTTATTTAAGCCGCAGTCTCCGGTCTTTGTGCAGCATAGTGCCTACTTAAAACATCACCGGGAACAGAGAGTTGCCTTGGACGGTCTTTCTAAGTCCAATAATGACGCTGTAGTGGCAGTTTTGGTATTGTCTTGACCTCTTAACCCCTTCACCACACCTAACGCTTTATCTCTAGAAAGCAAAACCCTATAATTCCATGCTGGAGGATTTAGCCGTTCCTACCAAAAGAATCCAAGACTACAGAACATTTTTCAGAGTATTTATCATTATTCCTTGTTTCACTACTGACAATTTATGCGCACAGGATATGTTGAAGCACACCGGTCCTGAGCACGGCGATTTTGCGCGGATCACTGCTGTACTTAGTACATTGTCTTCCATCAATGATAGTCTTTGACCCAACAGTATTTATCTGTGTCAACCAGACCTCGACAAAGGGTTTTAAGAAAATACACTTTAATGCAAAGTTTTATCTACTTTATGGTTTTCTGCCTGTGTAGTGCAGTTTGTGCTGACTGTGTTGTGTGACTAGTATTATTCAATGGTGGAGTGATAGGGCGAATATTGTGCTTGTGGGTAAGCCTAGCCACCGTGTAGGGTGGTGATGAATGCAACAGAGTCCCCGTCTGATAGCGGGCATGCTTCCTTCCCGTACAAACCCCATTCATAGTCATCGTTGATAACTACAATAATCCCTGGTCTCCTGTAAGTGGAATGAGTTGGTAGAACATAATATGACATACACTAATAATAATAATAACAATATATTCTACGGCGATGCAACCACAAAGCGCGCCGGGGTTTCGGCCGCTTCAGTGTTAGTGTGCCATGTCATTGACCATATCATAAGGGAAGGGGGTCTACGTACAGGGAGTTGTTGAGGATGAGCTGGTTGACACAGTGGGACAACCTATTGGCCACAAGCCACGTTATCAGCCCCCCTACGTTGGTCACTCCATCCCCAACATCAACGCTGTCCTGTTTACTAGTAGTAGTAGTAGCAGCAACATTAGTAAATGACCACCCCCCACCCTCACACGCACACGACAACAACATACACTAACTCACATTCCCGAGACTATCTCGAGGCCCCCGCCAAACTCAACCTGCACCCTCATGTGTGTGATACTCAACCCCTTCTTATATTGTTATTATTTATCCCAACTTGTTTATGATGGGTCAAAAAGTACTCAGAAACGAAAGTACTGCTTGTTTTGAGCACTTGGGGCAATTCAACCAATCTCATCTCATAGTTTGGAGTGTGGAAGTGTTGCTGTTAGTGTAGTTGGTGATGAATTGTTGGGCTGAACCAGAACACATTCAAGTGTGTGGCCGGAATTGTTGTTGTTATCATTTGTGATGCGGAGAACCGGGGGAATGGTGGTATGAGGGAGGTTGTTGGACTCATCTTCGACGGAGAAGTACATTGCAGAGCCGGAGGATACACTCCATTTGTTCTGTATCGATGGTGTTACACACGTCCTGATACTGTGGACCGGGGATCCTGTTGCGGTGGTGTCACTTTCGTATTCTAGGGCGATTGTGCCGAGTATTCCGGGCTCCTTGTTGTATATGAGGATTACTGTGTGGTTCACTATCTGCGTGGTGTGAGTGTTGCCGGGAGGAACCCGAATGGTGGTGACGCGGAACTCCGGGAATGACGGTGGTGGCTGATAGACCACCTCGTTATTGGACGATGATGAGGCGCTGAGGACCCACTCTGTCTTCGGAATGTAGTCAAACATGTTGCAGAGAACGTCGATGTCCTGGGATGATTAATGAGGTGGATGGCATTTTGCGTGGAACAAACCACGAATTTATTTGTCAAGCCGGCCCTCACAACGTTGTCAGAGCATGCCATGCATTCAATGCATTCCCCACTAAGGTAAGCATGTGGTATATTTGGACCCTTGTTTTTAATTTAGCCCTCATTTAAAGTAACAGCAGGGACAATACATACAATGAATACAGCTTGTCCAGGCTGCAAAGTCAAGTGGTTCAGGAACAGTGAACATAATACGCCTACATCTCCAGGATGATCAACAGTCAAGGAATAAACTAGTTCCTCTAGACTACCTCATAAGAAAAGAAACAAAAAGATTTGGGAACTAAACCACTCACATATTGCGTTGGGGGACAGAATGCAATCTCTCATTCAAATGAGTTACAAGGTTTGAAATAACCTGGGGTGCTGCATGAGCCACAGTCATAAAGGCGATTCTGATTGCCTCGGAGCTTTTTGATGTGTCATTGCTTGTTGTGGCCTGCAAATGGTAAGCCAACATAAATAAAGAAGAACACTACATTATTTAAGGCAGACATTCCGGATTCGGAAATACCAGATGCAAATTCGGGAAACATTCGAGTCATGTCAAGCAGTTGTTGAACTGGACGGAACCCACAAAGCAAGAAAAACTCTGTCAGTGCAATTGCCTTGGTAGCCACGCATCAGTTTGGATGAAATGCATATGTCTGGGAATAAAGCATAACAAATACCATTTCTGGTTTGTGGTTATCATCAGGATAGGCTCTAGGGTTCAAGGTATGTAACTTGGCTGCAAGAACTTTATCTGGGTGAGCCTATCCCCATCACCCAATAAGAATTATAACAACACAAGAAGATATAACAGTACCTGTATGGACAAGGGCTTGGCCACCGACAATACTTTCAGCAGAAACGGCATCGGAACATCAAACGGCCCCGCGCATGCCTGCTCCGTCGCCGCCCCAGGGCGACACAGCCCCCCTCCCGCGCCCCCTGCCCCGCCCCCTCCCAGTCCCCCCCCGCACGCCGGCACAAGCACCCCCAGCCCCCGCAGGGGTGGTGCCCCCCCGCCCCGCGGCCACCGCCCCGTTACCGTGGCCCGGCCCGACGGGTGCGACCCAACCCACAGCTCCGCGTAGGGTCGCCGGGCCTCCTCCACCTCCTCTGCTGCTGCGCAGTGGGCGCTGTTGCTGCTGGTGGACGCGGTGGGGCGAGAGAGCAGCGCCACGATGGAGGCCGCCCCGCGGGTGCCCCAGTCGTAGGCCTTCACGGCTCCCCGCAGCTCGTAGACTTCGACACTCCCGCACGTCGTTGTGGACGACATCGAGGTATGAAACTACACAGCACCCGTTGGTCGCCTCAAGGATCAAAAAAAGCCTAAAATGAATATTTGATCTTAGTGCCATTGCCTGAGGCTGGCCGGCCATCCCGGTCCTGATACCACCCACGGGGCTCCCTGTGTGGTCCTGGTGGTGGGTTCACCAGATTATCAGAGCTCCATGGGTGCGCAAAATGGGGGTGCAAAATGTGGCGGGACTCAAGCTCCTAGCACCACACTACCCAACCTCTCCCAAAAGAGCTCCATATCGCCGGATTTGCTGAAGTCGGAAGTCCGTCTATGAGGAGGAGTAGTAACCTCTTTACAATATCCCACACATATGTCAGTAGATTATAATGGCGAAAAATGAAGGCTACCTTTATTGAGTGTTGGAGTGCATGTTGATGTTATCGCAGTGCGTAATCTGAATGTTTGGACTGGCTTTGTTTGTTTTTGGTGAGGCTATTTCGGATACGGAAAAAAAATACATATCACAGGAGGAGGAACTATGTGCTGTTTAACTTAAGTTTTGGTAGTGCTGTTATTGTTCCCGCAGCAATGATTACATCACCAGTATGATCCGATACATCCAAGTGTTTTCAAAAACGTACTCACAGAGCAATTCCCACCGTCCCCGCACTCATATCTCAGTGTTCCACACACAACATCCGCAGCAGTACTACTACACAGCACTACTACACACAAGAGCAACCACCAGAACCGGCGGCGCTGGGTACCACCCGCGTACCTCATGTGGCAGCTGCCCTCGTGGCATGTGCGCCCATTGGCAATGCACCCACACTGGCTCCTGGTGCCTTCCTGGCAGCACCCCGCGTCTCTATGTAGTCGTGCCCGACAGCCAGTGTGGGTGCATTGCCAATGGGCGCACATGCCACGAGGGAAATTGCCACATGCAGGGTGCCTGCCGAGGGGGGGAAGTTCCCACCTTAAATTTTTTGATGAAACAAAACCGTCTTCTTTCCCTTGTTTCAATCTTATGCTTCTGGAAGGGATTGGATTGGTTTGGGTATTCTGTACTTCGCTCTGTTCTTGATTACCGCCGTACACAAGGAGGAACCTCGGCAGAGAGCCCCAATCTAGTCCAGACATCTACAATCAAATCTCTTATCTAGTGACAATGGAGCCGCACCAACAAGCGCCAGGCGCCATGACCAGCACCAACACCGACACTGTACTAGTAGTCACATCCACAACCACAGCAACAACGCAAGACCACAGCAGCCTCGGCGACGCGCCACTTGCCAACGCCCCACACCCTCCCCCCCCCACTGCCGTCGCGGAGCACTGCGAGGAGCCACAGCACAGCGCACCCGCACCCCCGCCGCCGCCGCCGCCGCCGCCTCCCGCGCCCCCCCGCCACCAGCGTGGTGCCAACGAGGAGCACGAGGAGGCGGCCGCAGCGTCGCGCCAGACCATAGTGGTGCCGCTGCGCCGTGTTCCTGGCGGCGGCCCGCGCTCCGTCTCCGTGGTGGTGCCCGCCCTGCCGCCGCCCCTGGCCCGCGCCCCAATCACGCCCCCCTCGCCGCCCGGCTCGCCTTCGCCGTCGCCGTCGTCCTCCTCGCAGTCTTCGCCGCAGTCCCAGTCCTCGTGCTCGTCCTCCGTGGCTACGGCGGCGGCGGCGCTCAGCTCGATGGGCGTGCACGGCCCCTCGCCGGTGCTCCCCCCGCCGCTGTCGCCCCCGCCGCAGCAGCAGCCAGCACGCGCGCGGGCGCCCGTGGTCGGCGAGGGCATGCCGCGGCCGCCTCACCAGCCGCAGCCGCAGCCCCAGCGTCGCGGCCCCCCGCGCCGCCGCGGTCTCGACGACGACGACGACGACGGCGACGGGGAGGAGATCCTCGCGGACATCAACTACATCAACGACACGGGCAAGCACAGGCGGGGAAGGCCTGGCCTGGCGAGCCCGTATTTCGACGGGACGGGGATGCAGAAGGGGCTTATGGGTCACCATAGCACAGGGGGCTGGGGAAGTGGTGAACTGAGCGGGGCATTCACAGCGGCGCAGCTGAGCGAGGTTCTGAGTGGGTGCAGCGGCGGAGGAGGAGGAGGAGGAGGAGGAGGAGGGGACAGAGAGCAGATCAGAGGGAGAAGGGGCGAGATGCTGCGAATGAGCTCGGGGGAGAAGGTGGCTGTGGGTGATGATCGCAGCGGTGGCGAGGAGGATGAGGAGGAGGAGGAGGGGGAGACTACGGAAGAAGAGGGGGGCGATCGGGACATTGACTCGAACTACTACCACCGCCGCATGGGAATCAGGGATCGCAGGGTGGCGCGCCATTTTCAGAATAGAGGTCATAATGGGACGATGGGACACCCGGGAGCTACTAATAAGAGGAGGAGGATCGATAGCCCCTACCGTAGCCGTGCACAGTCTGATGAATTGGAGTATGATTGCGGTGTGCTTCTGATTCTGAATTTTTTTTTTTTCCCTCTCCCTGAGTCCTTTTTTCTTTCTTCTTTTTTGGTTTGCTATTTCATGTTGAATCTGTGTACACTTCTTGGGAAATGAAGATCCGAGCTCTCTCTCAGATGCAATGCCCCCATCCCTGTCACCCGAGTTGGGCGGTGGGTTACTGCCTACACCGCCAGCTTCAGAGAGGCTATACCCTACTAGTGCCAGTATCGAGTTTTGGAGGTCTGAGAACCGAGCCCAATTTCGTGGTGCTGCTTTGGATGAGTTTCTTATGGGTTTGATGCATGACTCCACTGGGTGTGTTGTTGTATCTGATATTTCTGGATCAAGTAAGGTTTTTCATCTATGATTTCCTTTCCCTATATTAACACGTGCAGACAAAAATCGTACAGTATACCTGTAGCGATGCTCTGTGGGGGTGTTTCTACTCCCAAGTACACATTGACAAAGAGCCCTTCTGCCTTACCTCCCTCTGCAAGGATTTGATGGGTCAGAAACTGACTGTTTCTGATCTACAGAACGTGCTGCGTGGACTTATTAGCAAACCCTGTGATACCCTTTTTTCCAAGCTGTTACTAGAACGTGGTAACACAGTAAAGATTTCCTCAGAGCCATTTCAGTCTCTTGTGGAGCACCTCCACTCAACAAACTCCTCCATGGTTGTGCACTTTGTACACGGGGAAGTACTCTGGACCCCTGCCATCCTGCATTGTGCTCGACAACTTTTCAAAGAAGATTCCTCACATTTGTTGTGCACTCAAGAACTCTTTTCAAGCTTCATCTTCCCAGTTTTTTACCTTACCCTGGAGGAATTGTGTGCAAGGCAACAAGAAAAATATGGCAAAGTACCTGTGAAATTTGTCTTTTCCACCACGGCCCCCCTTATGGGTGCAGTTGCTGACCTCCTTTATTCCCAACTTCCCAGTCACCTCGGTACACAAAGACTAACAATGCATCATGATCTATTGTGTTATGCCACTGAAGGAGAGATCACCAAAGTCGTACAAGGGTTATTTCCTGCCAACTGCACTTCCAATGAGGTCAGAGAATCACAAAGCTGGTGCCTTGACTTTCTGAAAGGCCCTGTCTGCCTTATCGCGAAATTCGCCTCTGATCCTGCTACCCGAGGCTCTTCTAGTAAAATATTCGAGTTGCTGCAGACAATTTGTACAGCACAAACAAATAAAATACACAAAAAACTCCAAGGATGGCTTGCACATGAATCCAGTAAGCTTCGCCAGTCGGAATTACCTTCCTTCAATACTGCAGCCCAACAAATTGCACTGTTCTCTCTCTTACCTGAATCATTTGGAGCTATTCACTGCAAAGAATCAGCCATCCATCCTGAAAACATAGCACAGTACACGCAGTTCTGCAGAGTGCTTGCCCTTCCACTCCCGGATTATTGGGATATCTTTGCACTGGCTGGCCTTCTGCGGTTCTCTAGGGTTCCTGTTGCTACCTCGACGTCATCCACAACGGTTTTACCAGATGGTGAATGTTCTTCCCAAATACTTCCACCCAATTATGGTATTGCATGGGAGCTACATAGTGCCCAGGAAATAGTTGTACACCGGTCTCTACCCCAAGACTGGATCACATGGAACGTTGTTGCTTTCAAACAGGCTGCCAGGTACCAGTAAAACCTGTGACCTTACCCCTTACATGTACTTAGGTGTTTTTGGAGAACCCCAAAAAGAATTCTCTGCAAGGTTCTGGCAGTTGAACTTGCTTTAGTAAAGTCAGAACTACCCTCCATTCTCAAATCCCCAGTAGGAGATTGTCAACTTGAACCATGCGCTTGTACAGATTTTGCGTAAGTATCTCCGAAGTGCTCAAGTAGTAATCCTGGATACAGGGAAATCAACGACCCGGCAGCAGCAAATAGTCCCTCAACACTTTACTTCGTTACAGGCAAAAACCCAGTCGACGTCATTTCGTGGGCCAAACTCTCGGGGCAAATGGTACCTGTGTGGTGGTGCACAACAAAGAAAAGAAATCCTGAGGATAAATGTTCGCTGTTTGCTAATCTCGACCACCGAGTCCGGGTGTTTGTCAGCCTAAATGCATTTAACTCTGTGGAGAGCCCGCCACAACAGTATTTTCCCCTCTAAATCCCTGTATATAAACTCACTTTAATCAGGTTCTTCTTCCAATTAATGGGCCCCCTGAGTATATTCACAATAAATACAGAGTTGTTCTGTAATCCGATCCGCGAGCCTGGAGTTCCTCCTCCTGCACTTACGTGGTTCATGACAAACCCGATGATCCCACCAGCCCCAGAAATTCCACTTCGTATGTCAGATTTTCTGGTCAGAAGTTAACCCTTTGTTTATTTCACAGACGTTCCTGTTTGTGAACTGAGTGAAGGTACGGCAAGACCTACGGTACGAGCTGAACTTGGATTTATTGAGGTAACAAATGGAACCACAATGGCTCAGTTATGCCGCAAGTTCTTGTTGGTGCGTTGTTGCATCTTTCATCATATCAAACATACCCAAACACCACAGAGGTTCGGAAACCATTTCTTCCCAAATTTGAAGGAAGCCTGCTTTTGCCTTGTGTCTCCGTATGTTCTTTTCCCTGCATACCCTCTTCACAGTTGGTAACGATTCAACAGAAAGGACCCGCAATTTATCCAATTGATCACTCCAAGCGATTATAAACTGGATGTTTTTTCTGGCCTTTCACGCAATGGCGGAGCTGGCTGTCTGACAGATAGAGTGCTTGCCGTTTTCCCATCGGCCGGACACACTTGCTATTTTAGAAGAACGCAAAGCGGGTTTGTAACAAACAACAACTGACAAAACCGGCCAAAGTAACTCCATTTCAGGTGGATGGACGCAAGGTTGATTGGTGTTTTCTAATTAATGCAGAGAATAGAAAAGATCCACGATCCACTTCACTGGTTTTCTTTTTCTCCTGTTACTTCTGCCTTTCTCTTTGAGTAGTGCAGAGTGCACCTCTCTTGCCTCTTTTGTCACTCACTAATGAAATCAAGCTCAACAATAAACTACATAAAACATGCACTATACTAAGGAACTTGGGATGGGGTACATGCACTGAAGAACGACACTATGTTTGTCATCATTTTTCTCACTCTTCTGAACGAAAACCCGAAATGATTCATAGATCAAACGAAATTTTTTACTATTTTTTTGTTACGGTTGAGGGGACACACGACTCTCCGGTAATTTTGCGACAAACTACGACACTCAGGAATGGACGCGGTGTTTGTTGACGAGGCGGAAGTAAAGGCTGCCATCAAGCAAGTGAGGCTCGACAACGGCCCAATTAATTGGTATGCCTGCACCAATTCGCCCCTTTTTTCCCCGTTTTTTTCTTTCTTTCTTCCAAAATTGACCAATGAGCTTGGTTACCAGACCACATTTTACTTATTTTTATTTTTTTTTTCCTCCCTCACTTTGCTGGTAGGGTTGCTGTTACATACGAGGGTGCCAGGTCCACAAAGCTTAAACTACATGGAAGTGGAAGTGAGGGTGTGGATGAATTCGCTGCCACTCTTGCTGATGAATTGGGTTCCTCGCCTGTTTACTCTCTTTCGCATTGTAACAAAACCCTGCAGCGGTGTTCGGACTTGTAAGATTAGTTGACAAGATAGACGAGAGCCTTACAGTTAAATTTGCCTTCATCTCGTTCACAGGGGACTCGTAATTGTACCTTGGTTCGATATTTCCTTCTTATGGAGTACAGGATGCCACGCATGCAAAAGGCCAAAGTCAGTATTCACCGGGCTGGCATTATGGCTGCTTTTGGCCAGTCGCATGTCCAACTCTCTGTTACCAACAAGTGCAGCCCTTTTTGCCAGTTCACTTAGTAATATTTCCTTCAGATCAGAACTATCAAACCAAGTAGTTTTGCAAAAAGTTATGGAAACCTCTGGTTCAGCCTCCCGAGTTATCAACAGAGAGACTGGGGTAAGTCCTTTTTCGTTTACTTGAGTTTGCTAACTTCTGAAGCAAAAAGAAACAGTTTCTTCAACTGCTACAGCTGCTGCTGCCCACTCTAAGAAGGAAGACTACAGTATAATGCAGTGGGAAGATCTGGGCAATGTCAAGGCAACCCTCAAGCAGGTTCGTGCCCACACGGACCCACTCACCTGGTACGGTAGAAGTAACTTATTATCCGTTTTCACGTTAACGTACTTGGCAGGGCACTTGTAACCTACTCTGAAAATTCTTTACAATCCCTCAAACTACTTGGATCAGGAACAGGCACCATTGACGCTGAAGTGGTACCCTTGCTGAGGGTAACCAAAAAAATTATTCCGGACTATGTCGCTCACTTGTATCCAGGACGACATAGTTGTTTATGGTCTTGTCCGGAGAACGGAAATAATCGACGAAAGTGAGACAACAAAGTTTGTGTACATTAATTGGGTTGGTGAGAATACCCCGAGGCAGCTCAAGACCCGGCTCAGTGCCCACCAGGGTGTCATTCGCACAGAATTTGAACCTCACCATGTTCTGCTAAATTGTACTCGCCTTAGTGAGGTTTGTCCCTATCAACTTCGGGGAGTGTTGCCAATACCCCACAGATAAGCGATGCTGAAGTAGATGCAATAATTTCCAAGGCTTCAGGCACAGCAAGTCATGTTCTGACTGAAACTATTGTACGACACTCTCCCTTGAGTCCCTACATCACTAATCAATGATCATAGCACACAGAAAGGGTACAGAAGAGCAGTGGTACAGCACAAGCTTCAACCCCTGCACAACAATCCACTCCAGTGACTGAAGCACCCAAACCCGCCCGTACAACCCAAAGAACAACTGCACCACGAACAACAGCATCAACCGCTTCTACAACTACACCATCTACAAATAAAGACAGCCTCATTCTAACAGATGAACCCGCAATTCGCGCCGCCATTCAATCCGTACGAAGTGATTCCGACCCAACGACATGGTAAGTTTCCTCTACATCAAAAAGCATGACTTAGTACTGCCAGGGCACTCGTCTCCTTCGTCAAAGGCAAAAACAACACAATACAATTGCTGGGAACCGGTACCAGTGACACAGCAGAGCTTGTATCTCAGCTTGCTGTAAGTATCTCTTGGTTTGATACCAAAACTTACCAAAAGTTCTCAAGGATGATGCTGTTGTGTATGGGCTACTCCGGCGCACTCTCAGGGTTGACGAAAGTGACACAGTGAAGTTCGTTTTCATTGACTGGTGTGGCAATAACATCGGCCGGATGTTGCGTGCCAGACTGCCTGTCTTCAGTGGCGAGATCAAGGCCCTCTTCTCTGTAAGTTTCCCCAACAAAATCCTTTGCCTCTTTCACATGCACCCTCCACAAAGTCGCATCCTTTCCAACGCTAACAACAATTACTACGCAGCCGTATCACGTGGACCTTCACCCCACAGAGCACCACGAGATAACAGAAGAAATTGTAATGACAGCCATAGCAACAGCCGCTGGCAGCAAGTCCAACGTACTCTAAGAATAAAAGAAAACGTGATCATGTAAACAACACTCCCTTTCTCTTTCCTGTTCCTTCGCGTTGTGTTGCAAACGTGGTGGATGGCACGGTCGTGAAGTTTTGAGCAGTCACTGTGACAATGGTTAGTATTTTGTGGATTTTGGAGAGTACTTACAGGGGTTGCGGAGCTCTTGCAGAAAAAACCAAGGATTCGTTGCACTGAATACAAGAATATATTATCGGCGCAGCAGACAGCACGATGATGACGACACGAGGTAGAGCCAGAGAGGCGTCGGCAGAGTCCCATCGCGGAGCTTTCCCCCGTGACAAGGCTCTGTCGACACGTCCCCTCGCAAGGGTCTGTCACAAGATGAGGTCCCCCGGGCTTAAACGCGCCGTCCAGACGCGCCAACCGGAAGGCTCCAACCCATGGCAAGACTCCCACGGGGATTGGCGGTGCTTGTTCTGCAACAAATGACGCTCTGATGACGGTATTCGGTAGGAAGATCAGTTACGGAAGGAGTCTTGCTGAATATGATTCATCCAAGACCATTTTTCGGTCTCCTCCTGTGCAGAATGAGTCTCATGTGTAACCACCGCGGTGGAAAGCAAACCATAAACATTAACTCTGCTCATCTGATCATGCAGGATTCATATAGATAAAATAGCATTGTGTCCTCCTCGAACTAACAACTGGTTTTTAGAGTCTGTCATGAGGTGCTGAACACCGCCAGTTTTCTGTGTAAATATTACTATCAGAGAATGAGTGGTTGTTGTTGTCTCACTTCGCAAATTGTCAAGAACCACGACTGCTTGTTATGCTCACGTGATGACAGCGACGAGACTTCGACTGGAAGAAGAAGATTTGGCACACAGAAGCCACAGGGCCGGGTCCCTCCGCGTTGTGTTGCAAACGTGGTGGATGGCCCGGTCGTCGCTTTCCGCTCGTGCAAGAAGAGGTCGCGGATGACGCGGTCGCACAGGGTGGGGTCGTCCCGCAACTGGTTAGGTTGTGGCACAGGGCCCCATCGTCCAAGGCCGCGCCCTGCAAGGCCTCCCCGCTCGGGATTGCCACGATGATGTGTCGCCGGTCGCATAAGCACCCTCCCCAGCAGCAGCCACACAGGCAGAAGTCTCCCCCCGCCGCCGCCAGCCCGCACCGCTCCACACTATGCACTCTGCACCACCACGCTGCACTGTAACGTCGTCGCGACATGGCCCGGCAAGATCTGGAGATATGTGTGTTTGTGAGGGGAATATAATAACAAAAAAAAAAAAAGCGACAAAACAACCCACCACGACATGAAAGTAACAATAAACGTTGTGTAATATATACCTGTGTGTCGTCGTCTTGGCATCGTGTTTGTCTTTGTTGTTTTGTTCAAAAAAAATGAAAATGTGTTGATGGTGAAGCAAAAACGGGCGCTAGGCTTTAGTAATCCGAATTCGCCATTGTGGGTTCCCCCTGTGAGTGTGACAATTTCTCAGTGATCTCTTTCTTCTGGTGAGAGCTACAAGTGGCTGCCACATTTCGGATACACTCGTGGAGCTCTGTGATTCTCAGATCAACAGTTCTGAGAACGGATAAAAGTTTCTTTGGCTCGTCGTGTCGAAGACGGCTGTGTGGGCGACCACCACCATATCTGGGTCAAAGGGCGGCTGTTTTTTGGCCTGTCAAGTTCCTGTAAAAACAGCCGCCCTTTTTTTTGGGTGGCTGTCCTATCAAAACCATGTGCAAAACAGCCGCCCCAAGGGGCGGCTGTCTGAAGTACTTCAGGAAGTGGTGGGCATGAAAGGAAACTGTGTCCCCTTGTGGGCTAGACTATCAAAACAGCACAGGAGCGTGATTAATCGAAGGGTGTTTGTTCTGGCTGGAAAGTCACGGTTACAAACAACAGTGTAGTACAACAATAGGGGGAAGTAAAAAGGGGCAGCAACAACAACAGTACTCTGCCTCAGTCTACAGCAACAGATTTGTCCAGTCTCCGTTTTTTCGAAAACGATCAGAAAAGGCTGTTGGTGTCGCTGTGGGTGTCGGCACCCACGTATGTGTAGGCGTCGAGCGGCGGTGTTGGGAACAACAGCAGCAACAGACCAAGTGAAGGGGTGAAGGTTTACCCAACAGCGCCGGCGCCCACGCCATCAGCTGTGCCACTGAGGCCTACAACGACGCCAGCCCCTCACCACCAGGGCTGACCGGACCAGCCCACGTAATACACCTGCACCTACGACGCCAACGCCGACGACGCCGCCGACGACGCCGCCGACGACGCCTACACCGCCTACACCTACGCCAACACCGCCAACAAACACACTGAAGAACACACAACACACAACACACAACACACAACACACAACACACAACACACAACACACAACACACAACACACAACACACAACACACAACACACAACAAGAAACAAGAAACAAGAAACAAGAAACAAGAAACAAGAAACAAGAAACAAGAAACAAGAAACAAGAAACAAGAAACAGAACCCACACTTAACCAGCACACAAACTCTCCCAACATTAATGCCATCCAAGATGCTCCTTTCTTCTCCTCCCTCCCCTCCACTCACCCCCCATCTCCTGCTTGGCACCAACAAACCAACAACACAAACAACTAATTGGAGATAAGTAATCAAAGAGAAAGGAAAGGTTGCACAAGGATAATGCACTGTAACAATACAAAAATTTACCTTGCACTTGTTTGGTGTGAGGTGGCAGCTGTTTTTTCACAAGGGTCCACATATGTTCTTCACAAAACAAAAAAAATTTTCCCCTTAGAAATACCAACTGTCCACCTTGTCTACATGTTGCAGACTCAAACCTGTTAAAAACATTGAAAAAACATGGCTTTTCCCCATTGGTAAAACAGCCGCCTGGGCGGCTGTTTTATTTTTTTTTCCTTATTAAAACAGCCGCCGGGCGGCTGGGCGGCTTTTTTTACAGGAAAGTGATAGGGAAAAAAACAGCCGCCCTTTGACCCAGATATGATCTCAGGGGTGATGACTCCTTTCTTTTTGCTTAGTAAAAGTGGGGCTGACCACACGAGGCGGCAGTGCAGTGCCTGGGCAATCAGGAGGGCACCCAAGTTGGAGGCGGAGCAAGCCCCACCACCAACCAGGCACCCCCAGCAACCCCACAAAAAATAAGTTTAATATCGATGCTACCCAATGGGTAGCTTTCAGATATTATGCTGAAAAGAACAGATACTACACTTGATCTTAGCCAAAAGGCCGAGAAGGTATGAAGTGTTCTTACTTCCCAGTGTCGGTGAAAAACCAGCCCATCAACAGACACAGATTATGGGAAATCTGTTTTTCCTTGTTGAAATACATCTCCGAGCAGGGGAAGGATCAGCTCACTGGGGTTGCTTGATTTCCGTGTTGCCGGATACAAGTAGGAGAGGACCCATGTAGTCTCTGAGCTGACTGGACACTCAGGTTGTGATTCCAGGAAGGAAACGGAAAAGCCACAAGAGGGAACACCCAAACGTTGTTGTAAACACTCTCACTGCAGCTACTATGGTATTGTGGTTGGCACTATTGTGGGTTCCTGAACGTAATTTCGAAACACTTCGGGGTAGAGTGACCTTGAGGATCAGGCTTGTGGTCTGTGTGTTGATGCACAAGGGACTGTCAGGCAGGGATCTGTTGTTTCCCTCATCAAGTTGCTGTATCAGCCTGGTATTAGATCTATCTATGCACTGCTAAAAACGAGTATGTTTAAAAACCAACAAGAAGGTAAATTGACGGAAGATGCCTGGCAACGCTACATGGAAGTGTTTGTGTTGAATCTTACCTCATTCACGAAGCCCATCAGAGTGTTTCCTGCTCTGTTTTCTACGTAGCAAAGACAATTTTACTCGTTACGTTGGAAAACCCACTAATTTCCTGTTTAAGATTGCAGGAGGTTGAATTGCAGCTCTCGATGCATTCTGAGGACGCAACATCCTTAAGTGCACAACGATCAAGGTTTCTACTTTTCTTTGGCCTTTATTAAGGAAGAAAAAGAGTTATCAAAACGCTCAGCAAATGGTGTGAAATGGCAAGTAGCGACTTTGTACCAAGTTTCTTTTTTTTCCCTCCAAATAAATAGTATTTATGGCTCCAAAGGCATGCAAACGTGGGATTACATGACGTGGATAAGAGCTGCTACCAGTTTAATGTTTCCGTTTTCCCACAAATACGCAAGGAAATGTCCTCTTCTTGCGCTTCCAGTAGAGTTCGTTGTTTCTGCTGCCCTCCTTGCCAGGCCTCATCACTATATTGAAGCAGAAAAGGTTTCTCTTTATGAAAGACTCGTGAAGGTCTGTCAGTTTGGCTCCAATGACCCATTGTGGAGTGATTTTGTCACTACCGCGAAAAAGTATCCCTCTTAATGTATTCGGCTTAACCAATTCCTAGGCTCCTTCTTCCACCGCAAGGATTGCCCAATTTGATTGAGTCTCCAGAGTCCTCCAGTGTACCTCAGCCTTTTCCAAAATGCTTCCTCAAAAAATATCCAAGACTTGGGGTGTACATCACTTTGCTGAACCTACATCAATTCCAACAAATCCCTTTGAGAGAGTTCCTGGTAACTTCTTGGCGAGGACCAAGGAAGGAGCTTCGAGTACCACACATACTTGCTGTTCAATACACATCGGCTACGGTATGTGTCTCGCGAACTGGTTCATTACTCCGAAGTAATCCTTGTTTAGGTGTCACATTGGGTTGCCAGTGAAATTCTCTCAGTGCAAAAATTGAAGAACCGCACCAAGCTCCTCACTCTGTTCATTGGCTTGGCCTCTGATTTTCTGGGAAACCATGACTATCCAGGGGCTTACTCTATTTTGGTTGCATTAACGTCGTCGCCTATCAGACGATTACAACAAACTTGGGACAAGGTTGGTGTCCTTAAAAATCGCTCCCTCATAAGCACAACCAGGTGCCAAGTGAATTCAAGCAGAAGTTTAACAGCCTGGAGTCCTTCTTTTCACTCCATACCAGCGTGAACGGAATGCGGTCAGCCCTGGCATTATCGTGCCCTATAATCCCTGTTATCAGTATGGTTCCCCATCCCCTATTTTGAATGCAACCACAAATTTCCAACAAGGAAATAGGTATATTCCGATCTGACATTACTTTTACGTGTGACCTCCCCACAGGCCTGCCCTCGCACCTCACATTCGGAGTATTCTACAAAGTTTCCGCCATTCTCCGCAGAATACATTCCTTCCAGCAGCAATCACGCAACTACACAACATCAACACCCCCGCCAGTTCCACCACCCCAAGTACAGGCCCTCATCCACATGTTCACATCAGCCGCAATCCACACCTTTGATGAAGAACCTCTGTGGCTACAGTCCCTACAACTCGAGCCACGTAGAAGCACCTTGTACCAGGCCTTGTAGACAACAACATATCAAAATATTATTATGTGAAATCAGTTCCCGATTGATTTTTGTTTTTTCGTGTGGCAGGTGTCAAACGGTGGTCGGTTGTTAATAATGTCAACAACAGCTGGAGTGACAGGGGGATCCTCGTATGCAGCAGATCTCATTGTATGTAGCATTGCGTCGATTGAGATATAACCGTGGTTGTTGTGACAAGGACGGTCTGGATGTGTGTTGTAAGAGATCTGCGGGGACCCTCGGGAACACGCACCGTAAGTGGTTACGTTACGAACGACACGATCCTTCGGCGGTACCAATGACACTCACTTAGAAATTGGCAGTTTTCTGGAGAAACTGGGTACTTTGAGGGGCGAGTATGCCGCTAAGAGCTTGGCTCTACTCAAGATTTACGGACATAAAAAATTGCTTGCAAACAACACATTGGATGGGTGTGTACGACCCTCTTTGTGCATGACCATTACCTTGCTGAGGAGGAAACAAAAGCACTGTTAGAACGGCTATGGAAGTTGTTATTGTTGACTTGGAGACTGTGGCCAACCATGAACTTATTTTTGCGAAACAACTTCAGGAAATTTCAAACAGAGTGCGTGATTTCGTGCACGCCAATGAAGCCAAACAAAAAAAGGTATCTTTCTTCCTGCTCTTGGAATCTTATTAGTTCCCATTCAGTTGGAAGCTGATGGAAAGCGAGTTGAGAGTAATGTTTTTGAGCAACTTGGAGTGTTCAAACGAGTACTTGTGAATATGTTCACGCAGTGCACTAATTTCTTCCTCAGAAGAGAGCTCATTACCTCAAAGTATTCCAGGAAGTGGAGTTAAGCCAACAAGAATTCCAAAAAGCGCAAGACAGTTTCACTACAAATGCTCAGACACAGTCTCGGGTAGGGGAGATGTCAAGTAACCTCTCTAATATCCACACAGATTTCCACTCGCGCCTCTCGGGCTGCTGCTCTGGGTACACAAGCTGAGCAGGAATACAGAGATGCCCTCCAACAGACAAATGATACGCAAACAGAATGGTACACCAAAAACATGCCGCAGCTTCTAGTAGTGTGTTTTTTTTTTCCTATCCTCCGCTGCTCTTTGGATTCATTTCAGGAAGGCGTTTCAAGGTCTCGAAGAAGACAGAATCTGCTTTGTACAACAAACATTGAAAGAGTACTCTCACGCTTTATTGGAATTATCCAATACTTTCAAAAAAGCTGGCTGCTCATCCGAATCGTCTGTTTTGCAGGTGATGGTATCAACTACTCCATTTTCCGGTAAACTACTTCAAGATCGATTCCAACACCGATGTTGCCGGATTTGTAGCAGCAAACAAAACACATGTTACTGTGCCTCCGCCTCTTTTATATGAGGCCTACACCGCAAGATGCTGCGAACCACCCTTAGTGGGTTGCGTTGAGCCTTATCTTCCGGGCACACCGAAAGATACCCAGGAATGGGGACTTTCCGATTCTGACGAATCTCTTCCGTTGCATGACCGGCGATGCAAACTTACCGAACAACACAACTCCATTGCGAAGCACATAATGGTTTGCTCTTTATTAGTTTACACTCGTTTTAAAGAACTATAGTACGAATCGCACCAAGTAGACCGCCTTGAGGCCCTCTTAAGATGTAGTGGTAATGATCCTATTTCCGTGCAGAAGGCACAGCTTTACCTCACCGAGTCAAAACAAAAGGCTTTTTACAATCCCCACTGAATTCTATCTCTTACATTTAAATAAGCTCGCTGCTTTCAAGTCTGCTCTCGCTCTTGTTCAATCTCAGCTCCCAGCACTGGAGGCAATAGACCCACCCCTCAAAGAGCCTGTTTCTCAGGTTTTCTCCACAGAGTACACTACCACACAACTCTCAAAAAAAACCAACGGCAGGCTCCTGCAAGCCACATATGTGTTAGAGCCCTCTCTGACTATACAGCCAGTTGTCCCACCGAACTGTCCTTCTCCGCAGGGGATACATTCACAGTCACAGACCAAGGCGACCCCAATGGGTTCTGGTACGCCACAACACACAACAATCAAGCCGGGTTCATTCCGCCAAAGTGGGTGCGTGTTGTCACATCACCCGACTGTGAATGACACCAAGATCACCTTTATCAAATCCCACACCAACTTCACAGCAACCAAGAAGAAAAGAGTGTCAAGGTGATTCGATGTTGGGAAATTCTTTTCGTCTGTTGAACTCTGCCGGTTAGAAAACTCAAAATTAAAAAAAAACCCCTTGTGGGTAGGACACAGGAAGGATGGGGAGATCTGTCGTTGTTTCGGGCGTAGTCGTTGCGACGGCGTTGTTGTTGGCTTGTGTGCAATGTGCGCCATCGTTCGGCGGTATGTTCGAGTCGTTTCTTGACGACACGACGTATACCCCTGATATCCAGTGCGAGGTTGGTTTTTTTAATTTAATTTTAATTATGAAATATTTGTTTAATTATTGGCCATTTTGTATTTATATTATTTTTTTTTTCCCCCTTCTACGTACTTACATCCTCTAATAGAACATTAACTTGATGACGGGGAAATGCAACTGTCCTAGTTGGACTACAGGGCCTCAGATAGCAGCAAGGATCATTAACGATGGGTCTGGAGGCCAGCAGGATGGCGGCTACCTGTGGGAGTGTTACGGGTCATCTGGTCCTTATCTCGCCTCTGGTTGGGGTGGGTCGTACCAGAAGGACGACGACGTTACTGGAGGACATGGGGTGCGTTATCGGCCTTAATTTCCCACGGTTTTTGACGCTATGCTAGTGCAGATATCCGAATCCGTACACCTCCAGCTGTTCTTGCCCTTTGGGGTTCACTGGAATCACTGTTCGAGTTCTTGACGACACGGTAAATTTTTTCACATGCACATCTTTTCTCACTCGAACTCAAAGCAAAACTTTGGTTCAATTATTGGTAGCCACATTACGTTTTGCTGGGCTGATCCTTCCTCTTCCGAATCTTATGCTTTTGGCGGCGTGTATCAGGTATAAGAAGCATTACCCTTCACAAAGTAATCTTCCTTGGACACAGGCATTGGATGATGGAACGTGCTTGACCACAAATCCATCCACTTCTTCTTGTTCATGCTCCGACAGATTTTCCATCCACCAGGTATGCCTTCTTAAGCCCTTATGTTAGTCAATCAGTCAACAGACCATTCGAACACTTGTCGATTACAAATCTGGTTCCTACTCTCCAGGAGCAATTCACGTTTGCGAGAGGGGAGTGGCTACAATGATCAACGTCCATGCAATTCCCCATACCCATGACGATGTTGGTTGGCTAGAAACGTATGTTAGAGGCCCATTTCGTTGAGACCCAACAGTCCACAGCGTCGACGGCTATTACGATTGCTGTGTTAACAACATTATTACCACGATGGTTGACAGCCTTACATCGGACGCTAACCGCCGTTTTACGTATGTTTTTATGGGTTAAGTTGGTGCACCTAAACCATTCACAAGATACGTCGAGATGGCTTTCTTCAACAAGTGGTGGGTCCAACAGTCGGAAGACACACAAGCTGTTGTTAAACAACTTGTGAATCAAGGCCGCCTCGATTTTACCATGTAAGATATTTATGGAATTGGATTATGTCTCAATTTGTTTTCCCTCCAAGAGGAGGCTGGTGTATGCCAGATGAAGCCAGTCCTACGTACACTGACATGGTTGACCAGGTGCCCCTTCTTCTTGTTCTTTTCCTATCCCTAATTGCTTCCAGATGACAGCTGGCCACTTATTCCTAAAAGAGACCTTTGGGGAGGCTTACGTTCCAACTGTAGGCTGGCAAATAGATCCTTTTGGAGTAAGACCAACGTAATGTCATCCATTTTCTGATCCTCGAATTTAGCACAGTCAAGGCAACACATGGCTTTATAAAAAGTTTGGTTTTGACTTCAATGTACCAAATTTTCCCGTTACCACCATTCACAACCTGTGTCTAGGTCGTAATGAGAATTGATCATCAAGATGACGCTTACCGAACAACAAATCGCGATTTGGAGTTTATATGGCGTCCTATGAAGAGCTTTGAGGCCGCAGATCAAGACATAATGTCTCACATCCTCTGGGACTGTGTGTTCCTTTTCCCACTTCGCAACTGAATGTATCTGCAGGGTATTGCTGGCCAAGTGGAAGAAGTGTGTCCTCCGGTTTTTCATGGACCAGCAACTCCACAGACGCTGACAGAGCCCTCCTGCACCAAAAGCATGACAACTTACGCAGTACAGTCTCCTGGGATCCAGACCAGTTCGCCTTCTGGATCTACAACTACGCCGGGGCATACCAATCAAATGAGGCTATCGCTCCCATGGGTACTTTTCCCTGTTCTGATTGTACTGCACATGTTCACCAAATGCAGGTTGCGATTTTGAGTGGCAGTCTTCGGAAGGGGAATTTGAGGGCTTAGATAACCTAATTGGCTACTTTGACGAGCACCCCGAATATGGCCTTAACATGTTCTACAGCACACCAACCAAATACAAAGAAGCTCTTGCTACTTACACAAGTCTCACATTCCCAGTCAAGACTGATGACTTCTTTGGTTATGCAGGTTTCACTCATAGCACCACTCGTATATCAATTAACACTACTCTTCTCTTGAACAGATTACACGGACGATTACTGGTCTGGCTATTTCACAAGTCACCCAGCCTTTAAGCGACACATCCGCTCTTCAAGTTCTCTTTTCCACGCTGCTCGCCTCATTCACGCTCTTGCGTCGGGTGAGTTTTGATCAGAATCGCTTTAATTGTTAATTTTCTTGAAGGCGATGTATCCATTGCTGAAGATGAACTGACTACGATGTGGCATGCTGTAGGAGTAGTTCAGGTAATAATGATTTCAATCCCACAAGAAGTCATAAATTAACTGGGTTCCAGCATCACGACTCTATTACCGGCACCTCCAAGTCATTTGTTTATGACGACTATAACTCGGTGACATTCGCCTTCATCCTATTAAAATTCTTGTAACGTTGACCACAGCAACTTGATGCCGGAAATGTTGCCTCCCAGTCGGCCATCTTGGAGTCTTTGTCGACTATTTTCCCCCAGTTTTCATCTGGGTGGTCTGTGTGCGATGTGCCACAGGAGGAGTCAGCCTATTGTAGTGAGCTAGCTGCCGGCACAGTCATTTCAGTTTACAACCCCCTTGCTTATGAGCTCGATATTCCTCTGACATTGGGTGTTGAATCGGCGATGTGGGTTGTCGCTTCAAACGGCTCGATGCTCCGGTCACAGACACGGTTGCTCAACGGAGCATACGAGCTTACCTTTGTGGCTCCCTCTGTTCCTCCTCTTGGCATAGCAACCTTTCAGCTTCGTGAATCTGATGAACCAATTGCCGAAAATAAGCCGTACCTCCCTGGAGGCCCAACTTTATCTGTATCAATTGAGAACTCCTTCTATGTAATGAATTTTGATTCCTCCACCGGTTACCCTACATCCCTCTATGACAAAATACGAGGGCTTACACTCAGTTTAAGGTATGTTGTATTTTCCAGTCTTCTTTATTCTTAATCTCTTCAGTGTCGATGTTTTGTACTATGTACCTGAGAATTCTCCCAGCAACCCACGGAGCGGAGCTTACGTTTTTGCTGCTAATACTCCTGCTTCCAATTTCCCTGGGCCAAGGTATGTGACATACGTATAATTGGTCACTCATACCTGTCCTCTAGGTTTGGAGTAACTACAGTCATGGGCTCTGTGTACGAAGAGCTTGACGTCTTTCTGGATAAATCAAGTCATATCGCCCAAAGGTACGGTTTCGTGTTAGAAGTCGTCTGGTTGGTTAACTGCAGTAGATACCGGCTGTACAATTCACTGCCATTTGTAGAGATCACAACCACCGTGGGACCAATCGACGTTTCTGATGGCTACGGGAAAGAAGTTATTGTGAGGTACACCTCTGACATGCAAAGCGGTGGTCTTCTTTATACCGACTCCCATGGACTCGAATTCGCCGAGCGGGTGTACAATGTTATTTCCAACCAATTTGAAGTAGAAAACCCAATAAGTGGCAATTTCTACCCAGTGAGCACTGCCGGCTACATCACGTAAGTTTGAATGTTTCCCATTCTCATGCTCACTGTGTATCTCAGTGACAAAAAGAGCACCATGGCAGTACTTCCTGACCGTGGCCAAGGAATTGCCTCTCTCACAAATGGCACTGTTGAGCTGATGGTTCACAGAAGGTTACTTACCGACGGTGATCAAAAGGGAGTCGGGGAACCTCTGGATGATGCTACTGCCATCGGAACCAAACACCTCCTCGTCTACGACAGCGCCACTACCGCCGCGGCTAAAATCCGACAGAGTGCCCTCAAGTACGAGCACCCGGCAGTCGTTCTTGTGTCTTCGGACCCCGTTGCCGTGTGGCCTGAGTGGACACCCATGGTTACTGCACTTCCCGAAAACATCCACCTGCTTACACTCCAGGTAAATTATCTCCATTTTACCCGATGTAAATTAAGAGACACTACACACACAGGTCACACAGTACAACATTGCGGACGGAGCACAAATACTCCTGAGGCTGCACCACATCATGGCCGTTGATGAGGATCCCACACTATCAGAGCCTGTAACTCTTGACCTGCAGAAGCTGTTTGCGGACTGGACCATTACCGCAGCCAGTGAGATGACACTGAGTGGAGCCCACACACTATCCACACTCAACATCGGACCCTCTATCCCTATCACCATTGACCCAATGGACATCCGCACATTCGCCATCAAAATGCAGTAGCACTGTGTAGGTTGTTAAACAACAAACTTTGTTTTAGTTCACCAGACGAATTTAGAGCAATAGAGCTCCGAGATCTCGCGGTTCTAAGGATTCATGTGAAAGGGGCGCCGGGGCACAACTGAAAAGGAAAAGGAACAAAAAAAAGCAACAGCTGTTCGAAAACAAAGAAAAGGAAAAAAAAAACAAAGAGGCGGTGTAAGTAACAACAACCAAATCTCGGCAAAACAACGACAACGATGGCACAAGATCCACGCGAAGAAAATGTATTCATGGCTAAGCTCGCTGAACAAGCTGAGCGTTACGACGGTACTTTTTTTTTTGTCGTTGTCGTGTTTATTTTGTCATTTGTCGTTGATTTCCTTTGTTGTTAAATTGGTTTGTTGTTGTACGGTGGCGTGTTTTTAAAACTTGGATGCATTCCAACTGAAATGTAATGAAAAGAAATGGTCAAGTACATGAAAATTGTAGCCGAGACTGCTGCTGAACTTAACCCCGAGGAGAGGAATTTATTCTCAGCAGCCTACAAGAACGTTGTTGGTGCTCGCCGTGCCTCTTGGAGAATTGTATCATCCGTAGAGCAGAAGGTGTGCATACTTCTATGCAAATCGATGCTCGCCAAATCTAACTTGCTTCTCTACAGGAGGAAACCAGAGGAAACAATCCAGACAACCTTAGGAGGATCAAGGAATACCGCGAGAAGGTCGAGCAAGAATTGTCTGCCACCTGTGCGGAAATCCTTAGCATTCTTGACACAACCCTTATTCCAAAGAGCACAACACCCGAGGGCAAAGTCTTCTATCTCAAGATGTACCGGCTTCACTCTGCTTCCTAAACTTAACATTCCCAAAGGAAGGGAGACTACTACCGCTATCTCGCAGAGTACCGCGTTGCTGCCGAGCGCAAGGAAGCAGCAGCAAATGCAATGGAAGCTTACAAAGCAGCCTCTGACATTGCTAAGGACCTCCAGCCAATTCACCCAACCAGATTAGGACTTGCCCTCAACTTCAGTGTATTCTACTATGAAATCATGGGGTACGGCTCCTTTTTCCTCTAACCGCGACTGATCCCACAACTAGCTCTCCCGAAGATGCCTGCAACCTCGCACGCAAAGCCTTTGATGACGCCATTGCCGAACTCGAGAGCCTCCCAGGCGAAAGTTCCCACAAAGATAGTACCCTCATCATGCAACTTCTTCGCGACAATCTGTCACTGTGGGCCGCTGATTTACGTATGTTACACATATGTCTTCCCCTTCGTTCCACTTGCTCACTTTTTTCCAGATGAGGAGAGAATAGAGGAAGAGACTGGCGGGCAGTCATAATCCCTCCCCATTTGAACATTAAATAAAAAAACCTGATTGTGCTTTTGTTAATAGTCCTTTCACTCCCATGACTTTTTTTTTTTAGTTTTTGTACCAAGGGTTTTTGTCTTATCCTTGCCGTATTAGTATTTATCCTTTATCTTAAGCGGTTTCTATCACTATCCAAATAGCATTGTCCTCTTGGTATTGCTCAAAGTGGGCTGCAGCACCACCATTGATTCCATCATCGTCGTCAAAAGCAAGCAGGAAAGTGTCAGCAAAGAAGTTGATTACGTCGAACTGTATCTTGGAACCGAGAACAGTGTGGCCCGCGAAGTACTGCAGTGTGTTGTAGTCATTGGAATCAGAGTTGGGGCAGTTGAGGTCGTCGCCGGCGGAGCCGTCGTTGAGGTCTATCCTCTCGACTATCCTGGTGTAGTCCCCGTAGAGAACGTGAGTTGTTCCGGAACTCTGGTCAACGTCCAGTGAGAATTTGAGGGAGCCGGTGGCATATAGGTTGACTGCTTCGGGGTTTATGGCGTCGTTGATGTGGACCTTTACTGGGAGGGTGGTGTAGTCCTTGTTGTATATTATGAGTGAGTTGATGGCTGACCGGTCGAAGAAGCCCTGTGTCTCGATGCTCAGTTGGATTGTGGTTCCGCCGGGAACTGTGACCATGATTCCGACGGCATCACCGCCGTTGATTCCGTCTTCGTCCCAGAAGCTGTCCAGGTAGTACCCGGCTGAGAAGTCGACGGCATCAAAGTAAACCTCGGAGGTCACGCTCTTGGTTGCAATGTAGCGCAGAGTGTTCAAGTCGTTATCATCTGACACTGGAGGTAGAATATCATCACCGCTACTTCCGCCATTGAGGTCAATGCTTTTAACCTACAAGGTCACACGAAAACAAAGCAATGTTATTTCGAAAAGAAGGACAAAAAGGGAATAGAAAAACAATACAATGTATATATGGTGTTGTAAAGCATAAATTACCTTAACGCCATCCAAGTACAGTGTAGCTATGAGAGTGGATGGGTCAACTTGTACATCAAACTCAATGTAACCACCAGATGACAAGAAAATCTCTGGAGACGACCTATTACTGAGGCTCACAATAACTGGTAATTGCTCATAATCCCTACACGTCCTCAGTATATCCAGGAAAACCAAACGCAAAACAAATGAAATAAATTTTTTTCAGCAAAAACCCCATATAAACTAATAGAGCTTGGCATCACATACTTGTTTGCCAAAATGAAAGAAGTGACGTTTGTAGGGGTGAAATAACCTCCGCGGACAGGAACAACAACCCCAACAACAACAAACAACAACCCTAAAACAACAGCTACCACTGCTGACACCCCTCTCATTCTCCCACCACCACTCCTCTACTTGATTTAAAGAAAAGAAAGAATTGTTGTGTTGTTGAGCGGGTACCCCTTCAACACTTACAAAGTAAGGGACTGGGTGAAACAAAGGTACACAGACAGAATCTGGATCTTGTTATGGGAACGATAACTGATCGTATCCGATGGAGCTCCAGGTGAATCTGATTTCTCTTGCTTCAAGAGCTTATGCTCAGGGGCGTGGGTATAAGGAAGGAACTGTGCCCGAGTGACAATCTCCCACCGTTTGAAAGAACTTAAAAAACCAAAAACCAATCAAGGAAAAAGCCAAGACATGACAGGTACTGGTCGTTTGGTCGTGCACGTTTTTTGTATCGTCAAACCATAATACCTGCACGCACCATGGTGCACTTTCGACTGATCAAGTTTCACAACCACAGACAAAAGGGGGCGAGGATCTGGCAGTTCAAACACGTCTCCTCGCCAGCCCGCGCCTGCTGTAACCCCTCCTCCAAAAGGTTGTGGCCGTTTCCCAATTATGGGATATCTATTTTCTTGTCTTTTAACCTTTTTTTGTTTTTTCTTTTGTTTTCCCTTTATAGAGGTGGAGGTACCTCTTACACCTGTGGAGGAGAAAAGCCTTACAACATGGCTGCAACAGACTGAATCTCAACTGAAAGGTTATCGAGTGCTGGGAGTATTTGTTTTTTTCAGTCTGAGTCTCGTTGTCAGGTCTTTTATCTGGTGCTGCTATCTCGGCACTTACAACTCGGATATCCTCCCTCTCAACGCCACCTTCGCCAACACCGCCCCCAACGGGTGCTAGCGCCAGTGGAACTAATGTATTGATACGCAATGCTGAAAATATGTTTATTATCAAAACAGCATTACCTTCAACAACGGCAATCATTCTCAAACGGTGAGTCTCCTTTCTGCCAAATATTGCAGGGTTCTAACATCTTTTGGAGATGTACTTATGACACATCCACATATCAACTTGTAAAGCAATACATACAATCTATTCTCCTCCTCTTTTCCCGATCCATTGATGAGGACGTGGTGGAGCTATGGCGGCTAGGTACAATGGTGATGGACCCCACATTTGCTGCCTGGGGAAGTCAGCTTCCTTTTTCAGAGGATGTTATAAATTACTTCCACAGACAACGAGGGTTTGAGAAGCTTGTACTGAGGGTGGCCAGTTCTCATAAACGCCCAATTTCTCTTGGGCTACTCGCTAGCTGTGTCAGGCTTTTTGCTCAGGTTTGTCCATTACCATTGCTGGGCCACTTACCCCCTGCAGGTGAAATTGGAACTCAAGGCCTCAATGTTCACCAATTGGGTTGATCAAATACACACTCCGGCATTGGACAGAATGAAATCTTTGACAGCTGACGAAATTCGCATGGAGTCAAAAACCACTGTTTCAGCCATTGTGGAAGATTTAACCTCCATACTTAAGCAGGTACCTGTCCCGGCATGTGTACATTTCTATTGTTTATGCACAGTAGGGGAACTTCAAGATTGGCGATTCCATGGATATTCTCTTCCTGAATGTTGCTGATAAATTTTTTAAATGCCAATACCTGGAAAAACGGCTTGCTGGGCTCAGTGACATAAAGGACATGGCTTTGAAATGTCGCCAAAGAGACCAATATATGAAGTTTCGTAGCTACATCCAGCAACAAAATCCTCAGGGAATCAACATCTCTACCGAGTATAACCATCCTTTGATTACTGAATCTAAGTGCATTCAGTGCTTTCATGAAATGGCTTAAGGAGAATAAAACTGTGGAAACTCTTTTTGGTCCAACTATCCACATAGAGCTTCTACACAGGTGCGCCGACATTCTACGATTGATGGCTGAAGAGCAAAAGATGTCCAAAGATCAAATTGATCTTATATGGTCTGCTTCAACGGTTGGAGTCTCCCCATTTTCTGACACTTGTTAATACCCCTCAGGGGGCACACGCTACTGTACTTTCCACTGTATTACAAGTTCTGCTGGAGATCACCTCCTATCTCTCAAATACCTTGTCAGAACACATTATCCCGCACTTAAAGGCTTTGCCCTTCCCTTCTTTTACGTCACAACATTGCAATCTGCTGTACAATCTCTGTATATTCCATCTCGACGACCTGAAAGTGCGTATTTCTAGTTTTGCTTCAGCTCCCTTATTAGGGCTTAGGTGACCAATCAAGCCATTGAAATATTGTGGGACATGGTCCAAGACCACACTGCTTCCTCACCTGAGCTTGCTAATGACGGACTGCTAAGTTTGACAAAAATCATTAGTCACATCCAAGAAAAACAAAAAACTGTCAAGTATATTCCTCTCCAACACTTCTTTTCCCCTTCGAACTGAAGCATCCTAGGTTACAATACCTTGAAAAGTGTATCAAGAACTTACAAGCACACAAATCAGTACCGCAGTCTCTGCACCTAATACAGAAACTTACTGGTACACTTTTTGGGGAAAACAAAGCCTAACCAATCATAGAATCTCCAAGTCAAGTTAGAAAGGTCAATCCACAGACCAAGGAACAGATTAAGTTCCTGGTGACCAAACATAACTTGTTCAACTTGGTCTTACAGGTTACCATGGCATAAGTCTCAGGCTTTATTAATCTCCTATCAGGATTTGAAATTCTGGAAAGATCGTTCTGCAGAAGTTTCTGCAAGTGCGCCATCTGGCCTAATGCCAGGGACTAAGAAGACTTTGCATCAGCACCTCAGGTCGAGATTAAATTTTCTTCAATATGCCTTCTCCAACTCTGACTATGAAATGGACAAGCCGGTTATCGAGGTAAAAGAATTCGCAATGCATCTGTTCCTCACTGTTATAGTTAATCTGGGATTCCCTGATTGTGAAAGCTTCGGGGCCAGATAAAGATCTTCCTTTTGAGTGGTTGGAGTCTGTTCTCTCAACTCAACAAGTTGTATTGTGCATGCGCTGTTCTACTATTAACAAGAAAAAAGGAACTCCATTCTTTTGCTGATGGAATCCCAGAATTCATATTTCTCGATAAATTCTCTCAACTTGATTTCACTTTTCTGTCAGAGAGAGCCTTCCGCACGTTTAAGTTCTTCTTTTTGAACATCAATACAGCCAAGCAAAAAATCGAGAACAAACCACCACCTCCGACTCCTATCACCAACTGTTCTTGCTCTGCCTGCCTTGCCGCTGCCACTGCTACCACAAGCACTAATCCCACCTGGCTGGTGAAGTCACTTGATTTACTGGGTCTAGATATGCTATGGAGAGTGATTCTGGAGTCAACAAAACCTGAAGTGACTACACTTGGCTCTAATCTTTTACTGGGCATACAAGAAAATGTGTGTAAACACTTTTAAGAAAATTTTTAACTTAGTTTTAGCTGGCACCAGCACTGAAACCCCAGCTGCTTGCAATCCGAGAATCCTTTACCTCTCGCTGCATGGAGATCCTAACGACATCATCACAAGCAATCATCTCTGATGGTGCTGCAAATCGGAGGCAGGAAGCACAAAATACCGTCCACAAAGCACTTCTCCTTATCAAGGCATTTGTTGACAAATTTGAAATCAAATCTTCCAAGATTCAGCGGCACAGTACACGAGCCAGAGGAAATGTTGTTGACATTTCTATTGAGACACCTTCTGGAAAAGAGGCAGAGTTTCAAGCATACCATAATGACACTTTAGCTTCACTCAAAGAGAAAATTGCCAACAAGTATCCCAGAGAATTGTTGATTGTATTAACCTCATTTAAAGGTTGGGGTGGGCACCAGCCGCCGTTGTCATTCGGACCTCATCAAAATCCAAAGAAATAGTTGGCGATGACTGCACTCTAGAAAGTATTGGGATCAGGTCAGGGCGTTACCTAGCAGCCAGGAGGACAAAGGTTATATTTTTTTTATCTCTCGACTCACTAAGTAATTACATAGGTTTCAGAGAATTTTTTGCCCAAGCCTTACGAGGTTTTTTTTTAGTACAAAAATACAATTAACTTTGCAACTAGATAACAAAAGAAGAGGAAGTCCTTCAACCAACAACCCTTCTTGCCTCTGAAAAATACTTTTCACATCTCATCAAGCTTCTATCTGCTGTTACTGATGAATCTACGGGTAATGTCTTGTGGGAATTACTCAACTTCTTGCCGACCAATGAGTCGATTCTCAACCAATTACAATCTATTACTGGGATTCCGACACCCAACTGGGGTGATTTATTAGAATCACGGTAGCTCCCACATCTTTGTAACTCCACATTCACAATGTTTCTGAAGATCCCTTTATAAATTACTTTACTCATTGGTAATTGTTGAATCTTTCTTAGATCCTTCAAGTAATGCACAGGTACAAAGAATGAAATGTCATTGTACTTATTTTTGTACCCCAGGTGGAAGAAGAAAGAAAGGCCTGGAGACATGCCTTTCTCTGCACAGGTGGAGTAGCTCACCTTCTGCGGCTTCTGCTGCACACGGACTTCACTGAGAAGTCTCTTGGGTCACGGAAGATTGCCTGTCTGTGCAAGTTACTACGAATATCTAAGTATTATCTGATAGGTACCTGAAATGCATATTTCCATACCTGACAACAAACCAGGGGAAACTGGCCATATCAAGGCCGATGTTCTCACACCAGAAATTGGAATTTCAGACATTGCCGATAAATGTCTCGGGATTGTGAGCGATGCAAATGCATCAAGCCCCGATGTTGAAGCTGACTCTGTATTAACCTCTAATAATACTTTTTATAACCAACCAAAAGAATATTGACTCCATAAATCTTTCTATGGAACTTTTTGTATCTTGCTCCTTGTCACAACCGCGCATTCTTCATCAGACTTTAGAGGTAATACCTCCCCATCTTTCTGTGACTTATCCCCAAAAGAAAAAAGGATTTAATGAGTGGTTAGCAGCATCTTTACTTCACTCCAGTCGTTCTGCTGCTCGAAGAGCGGTGTACATGGGGTTTAAAAAGCTTTGTACTTCCTTTGAAGCAATGTATCCATTTCCTTGCAGGAATTATTCATTTACACATGTAGATCTGAGGAGCTTCCAAGACTTCCGCATGGAGTTATGCTACAGAAGCTTCTTTCATTTCTTAGTGCCATTGGCCACAACTGTAGTACGGCTGACTACTATTTCCGATTCCTCACAAATGTATGCTTTTTATTTTAGTTTTTGCTCTCTTCGCACCTAAAGAAGTGTGCAGTTAATTATTGATTCATGTGCTGGAAAAGATGGGGGAAGTGCCAGTAACTTTAAGGAACTGTTGCCAGAGTTGGTTGAGCTAATTAAACAACACAATACATTGGAAACGCGTATTGATCCAGTTCCTGATACTGTTCTCTGTGGACTTTTTGAGGTGGTTCGCGCCATTGTAAAGGACAACAAGCACCTCAAAGTACTGGCAGGGCAGAAGTACTCCCCTCAAAAATGAATAATGCCTTACTTTAGCAGGAATGGTTTGGTGCAAGAGCTATTTCACAGATGCTTGTTCGATATCCCCTCGAAGACAGACCACGCAGTTTTAGCACCCCCAAAATGCAAAGTAAAACTTGGACCTATTCACATTGTACCTAAACTTCACAAGACAAAACATTCCAGAATTGTGGCGTATGATCTGCTGGAAGAACTATGTCATACATGTCCACGTAATTATAGTGAAGTGATATCTCTTGTTCTAGAACACCACACTTCCACGGAAATTACTCTCCCACTTTCCTCTATGTCCTGGAGTTATAGTCCTCATGATAACAGCCGATCTGAATGTGGCTATGTCGGTTTGAAAAATTTGGGCGCCACATGTTACATGAACTCTCTCTTGCAACAACTCTATATGCATCCAGAATTTCGAACTAGGTTCGCGCGTTTTTCCCGTTTAATTAAATTAATTCTTTTTGTACAATTAGAATACTCTTGGCGACCCCACCAAAAGACGGCACTGGACAGTCCACAGAAAGCGTGTTGTACCAAATGCAATGCTTATTTAGTGCTTTGCAAGTTTGTTGCCCTTATTGGCTATATTTTTTTGATTTTGTATTAAAGGAATCCGAGAAACGTTATCTTGATACAAGAGCCTTCTGTAGTTCGATCAAACGAGGCGGTGCTCCTGTAAACACCCAAGTTCAGATGGATGCTGAGGAATTTCTCATTCAATTATTTGACTCTTTGGAGATGGAATTGACTGCAGGAGGCAATTCGGTATGAATGCAAGTTGTTGAACAAATGATGACTGAATATTACAGGATAATTTCATCAAATCGCTTTTTGGTGGGACTGTGTGCCAGCAGGTGATTTCCCAGGAGTGTGAACATGTCTCCTCTCAATTGCAAGGATTTTTTACACTCAGCCTCGAACTGAAAGGGAAAAAAACCTTGGAAGAGTCCCTTGCGCACTACATTGAGGGAGATACCCTCACGGGTGATAACAAGTATTCCTGTGAAAGATGTGCTGCTAAAGTACTACCCTTTAGCTTTCTTCATCTTAGTCTTTGTGCCATGTAGGTCTCTGCAATTAAACGAACCACCATCTCGCAATTACCTCCTTCCCTGGTTATTCACAACAAGAGATTCGATTTTGACTACCAAGAAATGCGTAGGATCAAAGTGAATGACCACCACTTCTTCCCATCGCGGCTTAATCTCGAACCATATACACTTGAAGCTGTACAACGACGTGAGAGAAAGGAAAAAATGAAAGGTTACAATCTATTTTTGCTGCATGGAAGTCATAAGAAATAGACACAACTCCTGATGTGATTGATGCATCACCATATGAGTATGAGCTGGTTGGAATTTTGGTACACAATGGAACTGCTGATAGTGGTCACTATTATAGTTACATCAAGGAGCGGCAACTTCAATCCAACCAAGCACCCTCCTCAGAGACTCCCCCCGATCCTAACTCTGGCGTTTGGTTCCATTTCAATGATGGTCTAGTGGAGAGCTTTGATCCCAGGGTTCTTTCGTTTTCCCTCTGTCTCTCCTCATCTTCTTCCAAAAGGAAATTCCAAGCCAGTGTTACGGAGGAACTGACAACATTGAAGAATATGACGCACAACTCCAAAACTATATCTCAAGAACTTTGCCCAAGTACAAATACATTATTTTTCTCTCCTCCTCACAGCCTTGTCTAGAAGTTATAGTGCTTACATGCTCTTTTATAACAAAGTAAATGCGGAAAGTGTTGCATCACCGTCAGCACAACCCAGTGTCATACCTCCAGAAATTTTTGACAGTTTGTGGGAGGAAAATTCTATTTTCCTTACTGAGAAGAATCTCTTTGATTCCGACTATGGAAAATTCGTTGTTGCATTACTGCAGTATTCGGACAAATCGGAACATGGTCTTCCTATCCTCACCTGTTCTTCAATTTCATTCTACGTAGACATAACACAAGTAATCCAACTTGGGTCACATTACCTGTTGAATGTTCTCAGTCATTACCGTGACCGAGGAAAGAAGACAGTCAAACAATGTACTGACTTACTTATCAGTCTTTATTCAAAGAGCATACCCGTAAGTTTGTTTAGTATCTTTCCACATTTATATTTTTCAGGCCTGCCACTGGCTGCTAGAATATCTCATTGAAAATAAGGCTCGCCATCAGCACATTATTTTGGAGTGTTCCCACCAAGACATTGGTGCGTCTGTTGAAAGTATTATCATGTCCGCAATAAAGACTTTGCAACCCACACAACTGCCCATTTTCAATTCTTATGTATGCTCTCCTGGACTTCTCTGTGTCTAACTTTTCCTGAAGACCCCTGCTGACGAAAATTCCGCAGTACAAGAAGTACAGGTTGAGTTGATATAGTTTCTCCGTTGTTCCATTCATTCCTAGTAGAATCCACTGAAGCCAAGGCTTATTGGTACTCCTCAGTCTATCACTGTGAGGTATATGGAATCTCTCCTTGAAATGGTAACTTTTCTATGCCTACAAATTTCACCCTTACTCATTCTTTAAGTTTGGGGATCTTGCTTCCTACTGGAAGTCCTTCCACTGGTACTTCACGTTATTCTCCGATTTTGCACAACTTGGTGAAGTAGAGGTACAAGATACTCTGGAAATTTTCGATTACTCAGGCAAAAATCAGGTTGGCTATATTTTATCTCGCCGCATTGCTGGTTTATTTGGCGACTTTTTCTTGGGTGATGACTCTCCTTTGGTCAGAGTAGGAACCACTGTTATTTTTGAACCCTCTAACAGAGTCAGTTTCACACAAACAAGAGTCCAAAAATGGGTGATAAACAATACATACCGGATTTTGACCAACTCCTTGCCTTCTGTTGTCACGTAGTTGTAGCTGTGCATAAATCTAAAGGCACACTCGTCATGTCGGCAGAAGAAAATGAGATATTCTCCTCCGTGGTAAGAAAAATTCACAAGAGAAAGTTACAGTACTGACAGGCTCATTACCAGAAGTTTTATACCAGAGCAATGCTAGAGAGTGCAAACCCCAAGCAGCTTGCCACCACCCTAGCGGTGCTATGTGAAAACAATGAAAACTTTACTTCTGCAATACTGCTTGAAATTCGCACAGTATGCAAGTTGAGGAGTAAGAAAGAAACTAATACCCTTAAGAGCATAAAGAGAATTGACTCTGATGAGTTAAGTTCCTTTTTTGTTGTTCTGGGAAGTATACTCTCAGTAGGTGATTCCCTGCAACAACTGAGACTATCTACTATTTGTGAATTCATTTTTGGGTACTTGAGATTCTTTTTTTTTTTCCCTAAAAAAGCTCCCAGGTCAATCGATGAAGGTTCACCAAGTTCCACTATTGCTTGTCTTCTGCAATTCTTGACGGAAACAGCTTTGTCTCTACCTGTCATGAGGTTTGCTTTTTCTATTAGATTTTCTTTCTTCTGCTTCCCTTACATTTATTGATAGGCCTCTCATTTGGGAATGGAGGAAGTTAATTGTCAATCAATGTGTAACAAGCTACCAGGAAGCGTGCAGGGAATTTGCATCCAAATTACTTCAATGCTGCTGTCTTGGGAGTGGAGCTGTGCCAAGCTCGAAAACTATACAAATACCTGCAGCCAGCTGTGACAATTCCCTGCTTGACGCACTGATGGAAGAACTTGTCATTATGTTTGATACTGCCCAAAAGTGCACAGACAGAATACTGGCTAGTATTGGTACAGGCTCCAACAGGTCCGACAGGCACGTATGGAGATTAGTTCCATACTTACAGTTGGTTCTGTGGACTTTGCACACCCCTTCTCAATTTGCTGTGGTGGGTGTTCAATAATTCATCACTCCATCTTATTTGTTTTCCCAGTTTGCCAATCATACGGAGGCGTTTTATCAGCTACTCTTCAGGATTGATAGTACCCACCAAGACCAAGATGAAAATCGAATGGAGATGGTACAGCCTCGCGTTGTAAGAGATACTAATAAGGGCCAAAAAAGAATAAAATATGGTGGGAGTGCATACAGAAGTGCCCTGCTTTTGTGAAACAGACAGTTTCTAAGGAGGACTACTGCAAGAGATTCATGGAATTTTTTGTGTGGAACAAAATCTCTTTTGGTATCCTTCTCAATTGGCATAGGTATCACTTTCACCTGCTCGAAGTCAAATCCAGTACAACAATGTATCTTTTTCTCCTATTTATTATATTTCATTTATTTTTTTTTGAACCCTTACTTCATTAGGAAACATCACCGTACTACTACAAAGTGTTACTTGTTTGCTCCAAGGAAAATCATGACTTTCTGAAGTACATTATTTTTCATAGCAACTTTGACTGGGCAATTGACCACCTCCTCCTTGAATGCCAAGAATACCCTGAAGTTTGTGTTCTTAAATGCCACTTTTAGTACTCAGTGGGGAAATCAGATCGCTGAAGTGCTTCTTCAGTTTCTAGATTATACCTGTAAAACTAGTACTGACTTCAGGGCAAAGTACATTCCAATTGTGGCAACTTCACGGCATCTTGTGGGTAACCCTGTCCCTGTGTTAAGGTGCGATTTAGCCAGCTAATTTTTTTTTGTTTTTACTTTTCTCAGGTTAACCTTGTTATTGATGCAAACCGAGCAAGATAAGATAGCTTTTTGTCTGGGGAAGGGAGAGTCTTCTTCTGGGCTTGTTCACATACAACATGTACACCAAAATTACTTCTGGTTACCCTAATTTTTTCCAGCACATACAACCACCTACTGGAAATCTGGAAACCTTTAGCTTATTTGTCAAAGTGTTAGCGAACAGCGTTCAGTGGATAGAAACATGTGAAAGAACTGTACCGCCACCCTCTTCATTGGCAAAATCTCGCGGTTCATTTTTCCGGCATTTTACTCCAACAATTGTACGGTCACAACGTGATTTTTTTTTTTTAACAAAATCCAGACTGCTCTTTGTTCCATTCTCAACACCGCCATTAAAGACTTGCACACTTTTACAATGCCTGATAATTTGACTTCCCTATTGCCGTCCTGTTATTCTTTCATCATGCTCTTTTGCAGGTGATGTGAAATGATTTTATGTGAAAACAATAACGACCACTCAGAAGTTCCAAAGAATGCCTCGAGGAAATGTACATGACAGTAAAGAAAACTGTCCCTGCAATGCTTTCAACTCTACCACCACCAGCCGGTGCGCAACCAATTGCACCCGTAGGAAGCAAACAGCTCTACTACCGCTACATAACAGAGTTAGTGATGCACGCGATATCTGGAATGAAATCTTTTGGAGTTGAGATGATAGAGGCCTTGGACATATGTCTTTCTACCCTCTGTGCTATTTCTTACAACTTACTTTTTTTTGGCAGTAATGTGTATTGGTGCACACCATTTTCCTGGTGCTACCCAAGCATGCACTACTTTGATCCATCTCGATGATGCTCAGTTAAAGCAGCTGTGGGCTGACTCGGCGCACACCCAACAGTTCTTCTTGACTTTCCTGGAACAAAACCCGGTTGTATTGGTGTCTAACCCAACGATTCACACGCTGTTCATAAGATTGTTCACAAAGGTGCGATTCTCCCACTTAACTTAACTCCATCCAAGTTCCAACTACCATGATTTTCTCAGATCCCACTTTCAGTCCCGGATCAAACAAGAGAATCTCTCGGCAAGTCACTGATTGGATTCCTGTGCCAGCTACCACCATCCCTGAGACCGTCAGCCACAGACCTCAAAGAAAGATTCACACATGTAGCACTCGTATGTATACCCAAAACACACAACACAAACAGCCAGCCAGCCTAAAATAACATAAACATAAACATAAACATAAACATAAACATAAACATAAACATAAACATAACATAACATTCAACACACATAGGCCGGTGAAGCCCTGAATGCGGTTCTCAGCCACAAAGGTTGCCCACTGCCCCTGAAGCAACAAGCCAAGTCCGCTATCTCCCAAGTACTTACCCCCGAGACCCAGGCACTGGCCACCACAGCCCTGTCATCCCCCTCGTCACCACAACCATCCCCCGACACCCTCCGCCGCCTCACTGCCCTCCTATCATAGTAATCATCATCATCATTACCGTTATCGTCCTTACACTCTGACGATTACTCCACCACGCAAGTACTCCACACTGTCAAATCAAAATCAACACCCAGTTCGGAAACCAAAAAAAAAAAAAACAACATTTTGTTCCAACGAAAAATTCAATTCCAAGCAAGTTACATGAGGGAGAGGTTGCTGGAATGGTGCTGGTTTTGTTGTTGAGTGAAGAGAACGAGGGACTGCGTCACGGTGTAGTCGTCGGGGTGGTTGTCCAGATAACACTCCATCGCGCGAACTACGTCCTCGTCTGTGGTTGTGTCCGTAGTTACGATTGTGGGATCCGGTGGACTTAATTTGTTTGATGAGGGCAAGGAGGGAGAAAATAGCATGGAATCTATTGTGGAGTAGTCCGATAGCATTCGTGTCATTTCCGTACTTAACCTGTTGACAGCGGAATGTGTTTAAATACCGCGCGAACTATTACATAAACTTAACTGCCAGTATTGTATTCTTATTATTATTATTATTATAAAATGAAACTGAAATGCGAAGTGGGCACTACACACTCGGAAGTGAACCCAAGAAATTCATGCACGAGGATTGGCTTCTTGAACCCACGTACCTTGATTTACAATATTTGTCACCCCGCTCAATAGGAGAAAAATTACTTGTATGCGTCCAAGAGCTCGCCATGAAAAAGTGTTATCTTTGGCTGCCCCCCTGACAGCATCTGATACAAGAACTGAGGTTGCGAGTTCTTTGCTCAACGGTTCCAACCGGCTTGCTAAGTTTACAGTATTTCCTTTTAAAACAGATTAATGTGAAGTTCTTCACAGAATAAGACCCAACCTAGAACCGTGTAATTGAGCCTCTGTGTTGACCTTGTTTAACTTTAGTGCTTCAATTTAATTCTCCCAACCTACCCGACATTACCGGCTTGGACTTCACCGGCGTGTATCTAAATCATAATTAATACCCCAACCTGTACAATTTGAGTATTATACCCCAATTCGTACGCGCATCACTGGTAGGGATTTTGCTTTGAACACTGTATTTATTCTTCCAAGTTCCATGAGAATTTCTGCCGCAGCTCTACAGGCATTCATTTCTGAGTTAGAGTCTTGTACCGGGCACCCCCATAAGGCCTATCCAGATATTATGGAACTAACTTAAGACCATCTCTTACCATAATAGCATCCCCAATATACTGTGAGGAAAGTGAGTAACTGATGTATACATCTCCTACAAACCAACCTTGTCAATGCATCCAGAATTTTTCGTTATCACCGTGGAGAAGGATTGGAACATCGTTGAAAGGACTTCAATTATAGACTTTGCTCCATACTGTTCCATGTTCCGCGTCTAGAGAGCGTGAAAACTCTTCCGCGTTTTAAGGATCATACAAAATCTACCACATCAAGGAACATCACTGTGCAGTGCATCGTGGAGACTCCTACCACAGGCTTCATCCTATTCTTGCACAAGTATCTGTACTCAAGATAAAAAAAAAAAGAGGATAAACTGTTACCGCGCACCTGACCACCTCAGTTGGGACGTACCTGTTGAGGAAAATTAGGTCACACAAAGGGGAAATAACACGCACTGACTAAAGGACTCCAGAGCAGACTGCATTATAGTGACTTCAGAGTTCAACTTGTCGATTTAGTGGTTCAAATAAAGAAGAAAAGAGATACTGAGTCTATTTCTTTGAGCAGGCTTCTTTGCAAGACATTGCTACTCCCACTCCTGATACATAGACTTACATGGGTAAAAAACTCAAATTCAAACCTAGCCAGCTTCCCACTAGAAACTTTTTGCAGTTTCCTGATTACTTCCTGCAAGGCTCTAGCAAGTATGACAGATAAAGAGATGCTAATAACCACAGAACAAATGCCAATGAGAACTTCACATGCAAGAACAATCCAGACGGAAAGGTAAGCACTCCCTTCAGCTTGGTGTTCCTTCTTCGTAATCTCTGACATGAAGTCCTAGTTTCACTTTGGAATAACTCCAACAGAGCCAAAACAGATACCTTCTCGGGAGTGATGAGAAATGACCATAAAGTCAATCCACCACTAGCTGTAATCGGGACAACATCAACGTAGGAGATTCCATTATCATCAGTGTCAATAGTGAAGTGGTTCTCAACGAACTTGTTGGCGGTGTTATTCAGCCACTGAGAGTAATTAAAAATCAGAGTGAAGGAGGTTTTGATACCATGTGTGCAGCATGTTTCACAGTGCTATTTGAGCAATTAAGTGCGAAAACATCCCCTCCTGTTTGTGTCTGGACTGGAATGGTCACAGTGGCAGCAATAATTTTTAGGGTCTTATTCTCGGCTAGGAATGCCAAGCCATTCTTCGTGAGATTGAAGCTCGAGAAGAAGTGTTGGAGAAACTGCATTGTGTAGGTGACCTGAATGACAGCGGGCACAGAAACAGCTGGCCTGAGAGTGTAGCCCATGACTCGGCCTTCGGCAGGATTTGCAGACTTGAAAACAGAAGTCCAAGACCCATTCCATGCGTCGATACCAATTTTCCTAGTGGATGATCAGGCAATTTGGACGCTACATGTTCGGCCTTACCACCAGTCTCTTGCAGTAAGAGACACTCTAATGTCTCCGCCTCTTCGCGTTCCATCAAAATAGTAGAAAGTCACATTCGAATCGATTTTACTGTCATGGCAACCCCAGTAACTCTGGAGGTCACAGTATATATGATCTCCTTCAGTGTTCTGCCATCCTACCAGCTGATTTACATCAACTATCAAATAGGTAAACACTGTGAAGGCATACCACATTACTGACTGTCGGAAATTGCTTTGCTATCCCCCGGAAAACTCTCTGAAATGTAGAATGGTCTGTATGTAATGGTACAGTAGATGTATAAGCAGAGTCCGGTATAGCAATACTAACATCGTCCGCTATAAGAGGAGGCATTGCCATTTGACCTGATATAGCCCCGACACTGCTCTTCACAAGTAAATCCCGATATACATTCATTTCCTAAGAAATGAAAACAATATTCATTAGATATCCACTTAACACATACCAAATAAGAATATACCGTTAATAAGCAAGAAGTACAAGTACGAGTAACACTCTGGAGGGATGTGACCCATAGAACTGTCATTGGGAGCACACAGGCACACACTATACACGTTACAACAGCAACTGCTGTAGCAGGCACAATTATTTTCAAAGAACGAGCACCGACTAGTCTGCCCCTGTTACACGTTGAAGGTTAAAATCAGACGCCTTTCTTAATACTAGATGTCATAATGCAACAAGGGCAGGAAAAAGGAATGATACACATACTTCTTTGTGGTAGCCTTTTCATTGGATTCTATTGGTTTACCTATTCCACGGAGGTGGATGTTGCTACCACTTGTACTTGGTGACAATCCCAATTCACAAGCATCGGCCACCTTGTTTTTCCTCCCTCCCCCACTCCACAACAACATTTTCATCCGCCGCCTGTGTTTGCGTGCCTTGACACTCCCACTCTGTCCCCCTATATATTTTTCAGATGTGTTGCTGGTGTGCACCCTTGGCCTGGTTCATGAAAATTCCAACGTTTCCTCCATTTGTTCTTCTTAGAATTGTTCCTTTACCCTTGTGGGCAGGAACATCTTGCTGATGAATTTGATGGCACAGAGGTGAAGTAATCAGTGAACGCATCATGATGCTTTCTCTGAAGGCATTGGGAATGTCCTGTGAGGTGCAACACTTCATTTGCCAGATCCAGGAGTGATTTGGCTTCTTTGGAGTTGCTGGAAACAGCAGGAATACAGTTTGGTTTGGGATGAAAAACTATCGTGGGAACACCTTTGGTTATGTTCAAACATAGTTTCTTGGTTTCGACCAAGAACAAACGGAATCTTCAATCCGTGTCACCCACCAGGTTTCTTCGAACTCTGTTCGCCATCACAACCAAAATAATGGGTGACGAAGGAGCAATGCCGCCGGCGGTTTGGTTGCTTGTGCGCGAGCAATTCCTCGCGATCATGATGTCGGCGCACGAGCGGTGCGGCAAGCAGAGCCCGGCCCTCTGCGTGTGCCGGCGCCCCACCCTGGCCCGGCACTTATGGGACGTGGCCTCCTCCCCGCGCAATTTCGTGGCGGTCGTGACCGTGTCGCGGGTCGCTGCCTCGGGATTGGAGAGCAGATGCCACACTTTGCGGTTCGGCGTTTCGCCAATGACGCTCGGCGTCGCAGTTGCAGATGAGGTCACGTCCAAGATTTCGCGAGGGGGGCTCACTGCCGACGGCAGGCACATGTACAACAGGGGTGGCTTAAATGTGATTGACAGTGAAACTGGCAAAGAATACAGAACCAATGGGCCTGGTGGTGGTTGTGCAAATGTGTATCAATGTGCCACCAATGACAAGTGGATGATTGTTAACGGGGGTACATTCTACCGCAACTACGGCAGTTTCGTGTCAGTGGCAAAACTGGGAGCTCTGGGGGACCTTTGTCCACTTGAGAGACCGGCTGGTGTTTCTTCGGCCATTGCGTGGGCTGGGTTCAACAGCTCAAATCCTGCTGAGGAGGCCGTGGTTGCAAGTGTTATTGAGAGGGACGACCTCCATGTTGACTTATTGATTCAAGTTCTCAGCCTCACACTCACGTTTGCAACAGAGCCAACTGTGAGCCCCTCAGGATTCGGTGTGCGGCCAACAGTTGTGACCTCAACAAAGGTCACTGTTCGCAAGGATTTCCCTTCGCGCTTCTTGGATTCAGTTCTTTGCATGAAAAGGCAGAATGGCACCACTGTGTTCATTGTGGTGTTTTCCTTTGCAAGTGGCAATGAGGTCCTGATGGTTGAAGAAGCAACCGGCGAGGCAACTTGCTTGGCAAAGGCGTTGACACCATCCCTCTCACAGCAAAGCCAGAGGATATTCTTGATATGTTACACGTCTGCTCCTCCCTCCAACACTTTTTGTGTTGAATTCTGGGACTGCAATGACACTGCCAAGCCACTCAGAGTTGTGGAGCAACAGGCGGTCTTCCAGTTGATTGCTGAATGTGGCTTCTTTTTCAAGGTTTCAGACATGAACGCTTCTGAAAGCAGTGAGAGGAAGCCGTGCATTTTGGTTGAGGAGGCAGCTTCTGGTAAATGTGTTCTTTCATTGAAGTTTGCCTCAAATGAGTACCTCATTATTGACAGGGTCTTCTCCTTTTCCCCTTGAATGTACCTTCCTTTCACGTCTTGTTTACTTATTTTCATTCGAGCGCGAAACGGAGTGCGACACCCAAAGGGCTCATCTGAACAGATTCTTTGATGGGAATCTCCCATTCGGAATGGGCACCGGGACTGCCTCACTGGTGATGTGGGATGGTTCTGGGGCTAGATTCCCCATTCTGTGTCCAGAACCCAATCGCCTCTGATTGATAAAGAAACCACCGCAGGTCCTTTGTTAACATCATCATAAGGCACACACCATCACCCAATGAGCACGGCCCGGACCACGGGGGCCAACAAAAACAGCAGCAGCAGCAGCTCCCGAGGGGCGGCCACGGCCACGGCCACCACCCCCACTGCCCGCGGCGGGGGCGGAGGAGGCCGTGGGGCCAAGACCACAGCAACAGCGCCCCCACCACCACCACCACCATCGGCCACCCGTGCAGTGGCAGTCACCCCCACCACCACGGCACAGGCACAGGCACAGGCACAGGCACAGGCACAGGCACAGGCACAGCAGACACAGCGCCACCTCGTCATGCCCAACGACGCCACCAGCACCCAACACATGGCAGCCCACCACACCCACAGCACCCACAACAACCAACACAACCAACAGCAGCAGCAGTCGCAGCAGAAGCCCAAGCCACCCACAGCCACATCCATCACACCTAAAATCACTACTACAACCCCCACCCCCACCCCCACCAGCACCAGCACTAGCACCAGCACTAGCACTTCCACTAGCACTGGTGGTGGTGGTAGTGGTGGTGGTAGCAAGGGCAAAGTGGAGGTGGTCGTGGTGAAGAAAAAGTCGGCGGCGTGGAAGCAGGCCACCGCGGGTGTCAGGATATCCACTGTCGGCGTATCCCAGAAGGAATCTGTATGCCATGCCATCACTCCCCCCCAATTATATTGCTTGGTTGTGTCTATTGTCGATTGTTGTTAGTCTTGTATCTCCTGTATCCCATCACATGATGTTCCCAATTCCAATAACGGGGGGGAAAAAAAACAACAGGCACTCATTCAAAACCTCCTTACCAAAACGAGTGGCTCCAACACTCCACATCAATCGCAACACCCCCATGGAGAAGCAAATGCACCAGATACCGAAGAAGATACCGCACTAAGAGATGAGCTGCTCAAGCTTGGCTTTTTGGAGTTGA
>JAHLWZ010000485.1:0-13189 GCA_020536535.1 Pelomyxa schiedti | reverse complement strand
CAAACGGTGTAACATGCAAGTCAGCTGGACAGGACGTTATCCTCATTTTTGACAGTAACGCACACACTGCTGCGTTCGTAATCAATGTGTGTTATGTTCACCTCTCTGTTGCCCTCTCCACACCACTAATGCTGGGGAAAAAAACCACAGGGTACTGACGTGGGTGTTGCATTCAGCCAAATTGTTGATGCACCACTGTTCCCTGCCGTTGCCATGGCTGACATTGGTGACTCCGTGACAATATCTGTTGACTGACTTCGTTCATTAACCACCACACAAGCAGTGTGCCAGGTGGTTGTTTTAATTTAAACAGAGGTGAGTGCATGTCATGTCCTTGTGCAGGTATGGCGTGAGTTCGTAGTCTTCAAAATGTCTTTGGCAAGTTGGTGGATGTATGGCGTGAGTTCGTAGTCTTCTTCCGATTACCGTATGTTGAAACCTTCGTTCTGAAAAACATTCGTCGCCGAAAACTTGTTGGATTGTGGTCCGGTTCGGCCAAAGTTGGGACTCACACTAAAAAATTCGTTTTGATGAATCCGAGTCTTGTTCTCAGTCGTAGGTGGCGGGAAAATTCTGCTCTTTTGGATTTAGCTGGCCCAAAGGGTGGACCAGAAACTGTGCCTGGTCCTGCAGCAGTCCTCGTGTCTGGAAGGGAGAAAGGATTTTTTTTTGCCCAAAAGTCACTGGTCCAGGAAAAAAAAAATCCGGTCCGGAAAAAAGAATTTTTTTTTTATGAGAAAAAAACCCACGGGGTGTGTGTGGGAACATTAGGTGTGTGTTGTGGATTTTCGAGGCTTTTTGGATCTGGCCCTCACTGATGTCTTGTTGGCCTTCTTGGCCTGTGACCTGGTATTATAATGAGGTACTTGCTGCTGTGTTTCTTGAGAACGTTGGTCTTGGAAGAGCTTCATGGCATCATAAAGCTGAGTGATATCAGTAACTTGTTGTACTGCTACCTGTGCTGGTGGAGCCTCCAGCTGCACGAAAAGGGCATGTGCTTGTGTCTCTGGTGGAGCCTCTGTTTCAACCAAGGTCTGTGTTTGGGTCTGGGTTTGTGTTGGTGGTTGGGGTTGGGGTTGTGGAGGTGGGGGTGGGGGTGGGGGTGGTGGGCCTGATGGGATAACCACAATGTCAGTAAGGCCACTGACACCTTCTACAGGCTTTCTCTGGTTTTTCTTTGAAGGTCGTCCTCTCTTCTTCTTAAAGGGTGCTTTGGGGTCTGGGTTGGCAAAAACCCCCATCTTCTCCCTGCTTGCTGTATTGTAAGGACTGATTTCTTTTTCTGTTCTCCCTCTTGCATTCATCTTTGCTTTTTGTGTCTCTCTGATGTACCCCATGTACTTGATTGGTTTTTCCCTTCTCACTTGCTGTAAATACTTTTTGAACTTCAGAGGATCTAAGGCCTTGGCTTGCTCTTTGACACCCTCCACAGCTGCTTGGTTCATAACTGGATCGATAGAGTTCACTTTTTGGTCCATCTTTACATTGTTAGTGAGCTGAGACATCTGAGGAGCTTTTTCTTGTATAAAATCCTCCAAATTAAACAGAGCTTCCACAGGTTTAGTAGAGTGTGGTTGAGTCCTGCAAACCTCTCTTTGAAATCTGTCTAACACAGAGCCAGTTTCAATCTCCTGATCTGCCACAGAGGTAAAAATGCTCTCAATTAAGCCTGGCCAGTGTGCCAAGAACTTTTCAATCTCAGAAGGCTCAACTGAACACACTGCTTTGAAAATAGATGTGCTGTCCTGTTCACTTCAAAGCTTCCCACTCAGGATTCGTGCAAGTTGAAGCCAAGCTGGACTACCTAATGCTACAAGTACCTGTGGCCAAGCTTGCCAACATCTTGCATCTGCCTCTACTGCGTTTTGAAATTCCTCACAGAAGCTCACACAAGCTTTTAGTCCATCTTGTTGTTGTACTGCATCTTTCGTTTTTAGCCAGGCCATTGCTTTTCTGAAGGCTATCCCTGGGTTTACTGCTGCCCAATGAACATCACACAACAGGTCTTCAACCTCCTGAGGCATCAAGTGTGCTTTGAAGCCAGCTGGAATACCCTCTTTTTCATCTGCTGTGGCAGACCATTTGATGTGCTTCAGAAGGTAGACATCAAAATCCTTCAAAATGCAAGAAGTTAAGTTGATTATGTCAGTTTGTAACCACGCAGCTAAGACACCACAGGTAGTGTACAATGACTTCCTGGATGTCTTCACTGTCTCCTCTAAATACTTCAAAAACCCACAAAGGAAATCTTTGTGGTTGTCCAGCACCTTATTGGCAGTGATCACAGTGTCCCAACTGTAAGTTTTTTTCAATCTTTACCGTGTTAATACAGGCTGTTGAAACTGAATCTTTTTTGGCACACTGATACCTTTCTCTTTGCAGTAGCCTTCCATTGTGTCTGTCCATTCTTGTGCACTCATGGCTCCATCTTGGCCATGTGACAACCACCATAAAGAGTACAAGCAAGTCAGCAAGTTGATATGAGTTTTGGATGTCAAAGCACCAACAACCACTTCTCCTGCAACAACATCAAATTCAACAAATGGTCCCAACACCCCACTCTCACTATTAAGTCACATTCCATTTTTTTCTTAAATGTTTCACTTGTACCTCCTTTTCCACCTTGCATTCCTAGTGAAGTGAGTGTGGTATGAGCAGCAAGAAAGATCACCTGGACAATTGTCCCCAATAAAAGAAAATACACACTGTTGAGCCTCACATGAATGCACACCAATAGAAGCCAGTGCCTCTATGATTCCTTCTGCCTCACTTTCAGCAGACAAGTTGGGAGCAACACCAGCTTCAATCAATTTGATTGTTGCCACACCGTTCACCATCAAGGCAACAGCTACAGGGGCAATATTTTCACCACCCCTCCTTGAGGTATTGACACCCCATGGATTTCTGCACCAACACAGACAAGCTTTCTTGTTCCACGTTGTGCACAGCTTTGATAATGTGCCCAACAGAAGTAGGAGATGGAATATCACTCATATCTGTGCTGTTCATGAAGTATAGCTTGGCCAAAGCCAAATTCTGAGGTACTTGCCTAGCACTGCAGTGCACAGCCATGTTACGGATACAAAAAGCACATTGCATTGCAATGTCAGCCTCTTCCTCTGTCGATAATAAATTTGCCACCATGTCTTCAATACAAGCAGGCACAGAGTCAATTTGATGTGACTCACAATGCTGTTGTAGTCGCTTATAACAAGCTTCAGTGAGATGCACACTGTGTCTCTTGTCCTCAATACCCACCTTCTTTACCGCTGTCTCAATGCCTTGGTTATTCATTGTGATTGCTGTTGATTTCTATGATAAATGAGCTTTGCCCTGGTGTTGACAACAAAATTCACAGAAAAAAAAATTCGGATTTTTTTTCCCTGGGCTGACCAACAGATCCCTGGACCGAAAACCTGCCAGTGTGAGTCCCAAATTTTCTGGTACAGATTTGACAGTTCCCCTTTAAAAAAAAATTCGAAAATAAATCAGTTTTAATTTTTTTTTCCTCTTCTTTTTGGACTTCGACCCACTTCCTAACTGGAGTCTCTGCCGTTGTTGTGTTTGGCGAGAATGTGCCGGTCTCATCGGGTGCAGGTGATTTATGAAGACGCCCAAACGATCTTCCTGAACCCTTCCATCCCCCATGAGAAAAGGACCAAATGTAATTTTACTGTGAAATGATCAGTCCGGCAACAGATCCAAAAAAAAATCGCATTTTGGTGTGGGTCAATGCAGGCACAACATCGAACAGCTGCGTACCACACGAGAGTAAGCAGTTTGGTATTAGCACGTCAAGCTAAACACCAAAAACTTTGTGCTAAGGTGACCTTTATTGTTTTAATCATTCGTTAACATGAAGTTAAGAAGAATGCCCAACAATACAATGCCAATCAAAGCAATTATACTGAAGAATATAACTCAACAGAATCACCCACTCTCCAGATAAATGCACCACCAACAGAGAATGATGTATCTTTAATTAATGAAGTAAATACACCTTTATCATTTGGACAGATTTCAGTTTTCTGCCCCTTACAATTTGACTGTAAGGACACAACTCAAACATGTGTCAGTGATGCACCTATGACAGTGGAACAATGTCCCCTTAACATCCCCTACCAACAATACTCTGTTCTCCCCCAGTGTGGTGTGGCCACAACTCAAACATGTGTCAGTAATGAGCAGATAACAATAGAACAATGCCCACCCAACACACCTTCCCAACAGCACTCTGTACTTGCACAATGTGGTGAACCTCATTTGAAGCAAATTGCTACTGCCAAACATCATTTGCAAACAACAACAGGGACTTGTTTCCAACACCCAATCTCTGTCAGGAAATCAAAAGTAATAGATTATCTACAACAAAAAAATCCACATCGTGCAATCAAAGATGCCATTACAGCCTTGAGACCATGGGGACACAGCACAGAATCTATGTCAGCTTTAGTGAAGGAATGTTGAGTTTTGTTAACTTATTTCTTGATGCTTAACACAGGCTCTACATAAAACCTTGTGAAAGAAGAGTAAAGTTGTGAAAAGTACCTCTAAGAAACAACAAAAAGCAAAAGCAACAATTTCTCAATTGTTTCATAATGAGGCTGCTGTTTCTTACTTTTTGACACATTGTACTTTAGCACATTTGGCTTCCTTGTGCACTTTATGCTTTTCTTCTACTGAGGTACTTATGAACAATTTTATATTTATCAAGTAAAATAATACTAGGCAGCTCATTTAACAAACTTAAGCCGATCATCAATTAATTCCTGTTGTGTGAGCTTACAATCAGTAAATACTAAATTATGAAATTTCTACTTACTTTCTTTAGCTTCTTCAACAACCTGATGTCAAAGCTTGGGAAAAAGAACAAACTGTTGCCAAAAAACAACATAAACTAGACACAACTCAGGGCAAACTTAATACTGCTACTAAGAAACAGTGTATTCAATGGCTAGGAAATGACTCACATAGTGTGACCCCATCAGGTTTCCCTGCCCCCCCCCCCACTTTAGAATTTTTTTTTCCGCAATTTATTTTTTGGGCTCCAGTCCTGCTCCGGACTTTTTCGGTACATGCTCCGACCTGCTCCGGACTTTTTATGTACCTGCTCCGGCCCAACTCTGGCCGGGCTCCGGCCCAGCTCCGGCCCCGGCTCCGGCCCCGGCTCCGGACCAGCTCTGGCCCCAGCTCCGGCCAAGCTCCGGCCCCAGCTCCGGCCCCAGCTCCAGCCCAACTCCAGCTGGGCTCCAGCCCGGCTCTGGCCCTTTACTCTACTCTCTTATCTTTCTTACTTTTGACTTAGGGAAAACAACTAAGCACCTCCGGTTTGGAACTTATGCTGCCGCATATAAAGCATGGTGTGTAGATTGTCAAGGAGATGAGAATGAAGAAAGCCTCCCATGTTTCTCTTACCCACAGTTTTTAAAGCTTGTATGTCACTCCTTTTTTTGTTTCAACTTGACAAATAATTAGTGCCATGCAAATCATTATTTACTTTCTTTATTTGATAAATATCTATGTCCGACCAGTTTGCATTGTGTTTGATTGCGTTTTATTAACAACACATAGTTTGATGCTTCAGCACCTGCTTCACCCCATAAAATACAAGTGAATGCACTCACAGATGCGTACAAACAGTGTAAACTTAATCTACAACCAAGTAAATCATTAAAATGAAATTATGCTTACAATTTTCAGATGAAGCTCTGTTAGTTGCTGATTACAGTAGATTTCATGAGTCAGAAAGTTTCAAGGTTCAATATTCTTGTAATTCTTTGTGATAATTATTAGGTGCATGCATTCAATATCACAATAATTACTAAGAACCAAACTGGGGATGGTTACTCACAAATTTACTCTGATTTCATATCAGAGTATCCACATAATTGGAGGTATGACTTCTTTAGTGATGATTCTTAACTGGTTAAGATTTACACGTGCTGCCTGGGAAAAGTTTCTGTTGGACAGTGAATTCAGTGCCACTTTACAACAAATGAATCATTTATATATTTGGCAAGATGGTGGCTTGAAGAGTAAACAAAATTTAGGAACATTTAACATGGTGCAAATTTAATTTCTTTATAAATCTAAATCTCAATTAGGCTCTTCAAAAAGTACTTGTTGCTTGTCCTGCCTCACATTTACACATTACTTTATGTTTTTTTGCCCCTCATCATGGACATTCTATTTGTGATTCTCACTTCAGTGTTGTAAAGAGACAGTTACGAGCACAACTTTCTGGAAGTCTCTTAGACAACAAAAAAGTGATTTTGAACACCATCACACATATGCCAAACTGTTGGGCCTTTGATTTGACACCCACACTGATAGAATCAACCTCTGGTGATGTAGCTGAATTTTCTGGAATCAGACAATACTTTCTGTTTGAACTAGTATCACATCAGTGTATACTTGTAAAGAAACTACCAACAGAACCCTGGGAACAAAAAACAATCACCACAATTGATGCTGTTAGAGCAAGAGAGTTGGCTGTGCTGAAACAAACACAATTAGAAGACCAACATCACTTTGAAAAGCCAGTTCTTCATGCACTGAGGTATGCCAATATTGTGGGATCAACAGCCAAAACCTTCACTGTTAAGAATATGAGAGCTTGGCTTAGAAAGTACAAAATGCCTGTTACTGGATGCAGAACCCCTCTCATTAAAAGAATACGAGCTGTAGTTGTTGGATAAAAAATTTTTTCGTCTGATTCGGTGCGACAGAGTCGTCAGATCGAAACCGGGAACAGGCGATTTTTTTTTTGGATCTGTTGCCGGACTGATCATTTCACAGTAAAATAACATTTGGTCCTTTTCTCATGGGGGACGGAAGGGTTCAGGAAGATCGTTTGGGCGTCTTCATAAATCACCTGCACCCGATGAGACCGGCACATTCTCACCAAACACAACAACGGCAGAGACTCCAGTTAGGAAGTGGGTCGAAGTACAAAAAGAAGAGGAAAAAAAATTAAAACTGATTTATTTTCGAATTTTTTTTTAAAGGGGAACTGTCAAATCTGTACCAGAAAATCGAATTATTTACTCATTGTTCGTACTGCTTACGATGCGTTGATTATCGGATGTAAAGTTGTTTGGACTTTGGACCCAATCACGGTAAGATCCAACCAATCAGGTTTTCTCATAACCCATCAATTTCAAGAGAAAGTACGCCAATCTGCAGTGATAACGCTGATCTTAACGGAACGCACGGAACGGCAGAAAAGCAAAACAAGAAAACTAAATAAACACAGCAACGCAGCACCGCCCACAACTTAACTTAATTAAAAACCCTGGTACCGCAGTACATACACCAACTTCACCACTGCTTCCCAACAACACAACATCATTTATTTCAACAAAACAAAAAAAACAAGCCAACCCCAACCGTCATTTCAACAACCTCGTCGTAAAAAGGCTACCCGAAAACAACAACCATGGGCAAGAGCAACAAGACAGCGGGGACAGGGGACAGCTTCCGAGTCGTACTTGTGGGAGCTGGTGGCGTCGGCAAGAGCGCGATCACACTGGCCCTCGTCCAGAACGTGTTCGTGACGGACTACGACCCCACACTCGAAACCGCTTATCGGAAACCAATCAGCGTCGACGACACGGTGTGCATGCTCGAGATTCTGGACACCGCAGGCCAGGACGACTATGCCGCAATTGTGGGTTTTTTTTTTTCTTGTCTTTATTAAATTCTTGGTTTTTCTTGTTTTTTTTATGTTTGTTTTCATTATGACAAAAAAATTATGGAATTATACTTGACTTACACTTGATTAGAGGGAGGCATATTTTAGACAAGGGCAAGGGTTCCTTGTAGTGTGGAGCGTTGTGGATCGGCTTACATTTCAGATTGCGCAGGAGATGTACCAGAGGATCCTCATTCTGAAAGAGGCTATAAAAGTTCCCGTGGTGTTTTGCGGGAACAAAATAGACATGGATCCGGCAACAAGAGTAGTTACTGAAGAAGAAGGAAAATCATTGGCAAAGACTTGTGGAGAATCCCCTTATCTTGAGGTACGCCATGATTTGTTCTGAGATATGTTCCTAATGCAAAAAGCAGACATCCGCAAAACTGAGCGTAAACGTTGAGGCCAGCTTTCAGACGGTTGTCCGAACGATGAGACGGTTCTCCAAGTCCGCCAAGAAAGAAGGAGGATGCTGCATCCTTCTCTGAACGGGGCCACTACCAACTGTACAACTAGACAGGTAAATACACCGGAGGCCATGTAAACATATGAACTATCAGTTTTGCGGTATTCTAAATACATTCCCCTGGCATTCAAAAAAAAAAAAAAAAAATGAATTAAATCTCAACACAAGCACAAACGGAACCTTTCCTTTCCCTTTGTTGTTTCCTATGTTTCTATGTTTCTCTTTTCCAGGTTTTTCCAGCTTCAAAGCTTCCTTCTATTTGTTCAAGAGACAAACCGAGTTGGGAATTTGCTTTAAGGAGACAAAGAAAATGGCAGGAAGGAGACGGTGTCATGATCGCGACGGCGACGGCTACGGCTACGGCGTCGTCGGGGCGCGATGTTTCGCGGCGGTGGCGATGGTGGCGATCTGCGCGGCGGCGTCGGGGGCGCGATCTGCGGCTACGTGCGGGGCCGGGCAGGGCGAATTCAACAAGGACACGAGGCCGATGCCGTCGTTCGCGCTCACGAATTGGGCGGACTCCATATTGACGTGGTCGGGTGGGCTCCCCTGCACCAACAAATGACTTATGGGCCTGTGTTTTTTTTTTTGTGTGTGTTTGGTTTTGATTGTTTGTTGTTGTTGGTTATGGATTTGTTGTTTTGGTGCCAGCTGTTTTGTTTTGTTGATAGATATTGTTTTTTTACCTTTTGTTTTGCAAAACAGGACCAAGGGATAACCCCAACTCGGACCCTGTGAGACCAACTGGAGTGACCAGTTTCAGGATATCTGCTGACTACACTTCCTCTGCTGTAGCTCAGGATACGTTTGCCCTCATTGCTGGAGGTGTGCCATAATTGCCGTTTTTACTTCAGTCACCCACTACCTTTAGACGACGTATATGACAACCCGCTTTTGTGGGACGGAGATGTCCAACTGTACACCGACGGCGAATTCAAGTGATTCACAACTCTTCAGTTTCTGTTACTTATTCTCGGTTCAGGACCTTCATGGAAGTTTACAATTATTCCTCTATCACCAGCCGTTACTGTATATCGCGGTCTTATTTCCTTCCTCCAGGGGTACTTCCCCTGAATCGATAAGTGCTCTATGTAACGATTGTAAGGAAAACTTTTATATTGTCCAGTACAGCATCAGCAATGTCCAGAACAAAGACGTAACCGTTTCTCTCTTAGACTACCTAGAGACACCCTCCCTTTCTTGCTCCTCCTATGTAAATTCGGTTGGTCTTTAATTCTCTTTTCATAACTGCCAGGAAGTTGGGAAGTACAGTAGCACAGATGACGCCTTTACTGTTGACATGACTGCCTGTGGACAACAGATGTACCTCGTTTATGGCATGTGATACTTTTACAGATTATGGTTTGTATCCTGACTCAGTCAAGGTGTTTTTGGAGGCACGAAGATTGTTACTTCATATCAAGTTGGAAGTACGAGTGGGTCTACCTCCCCACTCTACCAGTTCTCCAACTATGGGTCTCTTTCTAATCAACAGCAATTCTCCTACACAAGCGTAAGTGTCTCTTTTTTTTTTCTCCCTATTTATAAGTGTGCTAGATTTCCATTGGAACACAAACAACTGTTACGATTCCTGCAGAAAGTACCACTGTGCTTTCCTTTTACCGTGTGCTTATGGTAAGCTCATTCCATAAATGTGTTTTCTTTTCCTAACTAATTCACATTCCAGCCAACTATGTCCGATGCTCTCTCAGTTAATAAGAGAGTACAATCCCAAACTGCGGCATCCTGGATATTACAGACAGAAAAAAGCTATTCTGATTGGTTGGCAATTGCTAAAAAACCCACGTAAATCCTCCATTCCTCTTTCAGAGATTATTCAAAGGGTTTTTTTTAACAGATTGGACCCCCTGCAAGAGTCCCTCTATGAAATATCTTTATGTTCTCTTCTCGTAATTCATTTATTTACTTATCTCCTCTTCTAGTGGCAACCAAAAATTCTATGAACCCTACATCCGGGTCTTTTGTTGCCTCGTTCCATCCTGCTTATGCCTTCAAAGTCTGGGCAAGGTGATAGCCGTATTTGTTTCATCTTTTAATGTCCACCAGAGATGCTACTTTTTCTGCAATGATTCTGGAAAACGCTGGGTACACTGAAGAACCGGCCCTGTTTCTCAAGTGGCTTGCCGGCGTAGAGCTACGAGATGGAGGAATGGGTTTGCACACATGTTACTCGTGGTTTGACGGTAGCTGCCATACTTTTGGACAATATTTTTTTAACATCCCAAGGGAATCCTGTCGGTTTCGTGGAACCCCAGTATGATAGCTCCGGTGCTGCACTACTGGCCTATTATTTGCATTATAAGGTTATTTGAAATTCCGAGTATATTTGTGTAACGGTGAGTAGATCACTGGAGATACCACAGTTCTGCAGTACGCACAATCACGCATACGCCAACTTGAGGATTTCTTCCTCAACAATGTGGAGTATGGCGGTCTTGTTCCACCAGACTATAGTATATGGGAGGAATCAAGTGACGGAATAACCGGAGACCCAATCCCTCCCAGGTACTGCTTGCACAATAACCCTCAGAAACCCTAACTTTCTCAGTCACTTCACTTTTACCCAATCTCTTGCCTATGCTGGAATATGGAGTGCATCACTGATAGAAAGTGCTGTTTTTGGTGACTCACAGCGACAACAGCAGTTACAAGCACGATCCGAATCTCTCGGAAATGCCCTGAACACCTTACTATGGGTGGAGGGTGACAAAGGCTACGGCTACTTTGCCAGGAGTCTGGATGCAACAACACACCTCCCAGATACACGCGTTGGTAAGTTCATTTCCGTCTTTTTCTGTGATTAACCACGCGAAAGACGGGTCAACAGCAGCTGCTATTTGGACAGGAGCCTGCCTTAACAAGACCAGGGGCTCTGCTCACATTGAGAGAATTATTGCAAATTTGACAAAACTAGACTACGGAATAGCAAGGAAAACCATTGCACTTGATATTACCCTTCACACTTACATTCCTTAACAGGTATTGGGGAGATCCCTTCTTCTACAACAGCATGTGGAATCCCGGTATAGCTACCTCTAATTCCAGCTAAATTCTTCTAATACGCTTTCCTAGGCGGCCAAGAAGTTGGTGAAGCCTCACCACCATGGCCGGTGGTCACAATGTTCACATCCTGGGCTGAAATTGTTCTATTAGAGCAGACAAACATCCCCAATGTGAATTCTCGATTACAGTGGATGCTGGTATGTTTCTCACCATCATGCATGATTACAATTTGTAAAACCCCTTCTAGGACCATGTTGCAAGAGGTTTGATGCCGGCCGGTGAAGCTATTGATGGTGTATCAGGACAGATAGTAATGTCCAGCTGCCCTGACCTATATGAATTTGCTGGTGTATATGTGTACACAGTACTGATGCAACAAGGACTATGTCTCCCTCCAAATCCATTTCTATGGGATTAACCCGTGGCTGGTATTCATTTGTGTTGCCTCTAAGGAAATAAAAGATTTGTGTACCTAATAGCAAAATTGTTGAGTTTTCTTCCGCACTGGGTTTAGTTGGAGTTTGAGCCGGTCCATGCTATTGATTCCTTCCGGAATGATCCATCAGGATACCATGCCATAGTCTGCAGCATGCTCTCATCGCTGGATTTCAAACTTTGGGTACCCCTGGGTGTAAGTTGTTCCTGGTCCGGCTGTGGGCAAATTAGATTTAAGGGATGGAGGGTTTTCCTGTACATACATTCACCATAACTAGAAACCCATCAAAAGGGGATTTGGGTGGTGATGAGGCTGGTGAAGGTTGAAGAGGGAGCTGAGGTGGGCTAGGCCGGGTCTCGGTTTGAAACCTGTGTTGGAATGGTTTTGTGAGGAGGGATTCTCATAACAGAGTTGTACATTCGGATAAGCTGCAGCAATTTCAAGAAGTTTGACATTAACTGGCTACATTGAGAATCGGGGATTTCCTCCTCTCCAAAGTGATTACATAGTAGAACAACAACAGCACACAGAAGATCAAGTCCCATGGAAACTTGTGGTGTTACTTGATCAAATTGCAGAGGATATTTCTCGTTCATACTGTAGGTCGTTAGGCTAAGAATAGTTGGAACACTAGGTACTTTATCGTGTGCCATATGATTGGATTTGGGTACAACTGCCAACAAATAGGTATATTTACATTGTAATATTTGACAATTTGTGTCAGAATACGTAGCACATAGCGTAGGGAGAGTGATAGCGCCTCGGGTTGTATGGCTGGACATTATGTTACACTAGCAAATGGGAAAATAAACGCACATGTTAAATCAGTGGAATTTGGAAGTGCAATATTTACAACAAGTGTCTTGTCTCTATTGAATTTCCCTGGGCTGATCGGAAAGAAACTTATCACCTGAGTCATCAGTTGACTGGATATATATTATGGCGAGCAGATTGGGACAGTTCAATCACCGTTGCAATTGCTCTGTGTAATTATAGAGGGACGTCCTTTCTTCCTCTAAATTGGATTGCTCACTTTTCATCTTCAAGAGTAATGGCTTCCTTGTTAATGTCAGCTGCAGAAAAATTAGGCACAGCGGCGATAAACTTGGAGAGAATAATCTTTCTAGCGTTATCAAGTTCAGCAGTACGTTGTTCCGTCACCGCGTTTTTTGTTACAATCAAAGCTTGAACTGCAATTTATTTGGAGTAATGTTTAAAATAAGATACAGTCTACAGGTAAGGAAGCCACACGAGCTGTTGCCTTGCGTTGTAACCTTTCAATCTTGCTAGACATAGCTTGCAGCTGTGCCTCTCTTTGCTTCCTTCGTGCCTCTGCCCTCACAGCTTCGCTTTCACCTCTTTTTTTGTTAACAATTTTGGTAAGTTGAAGATTCACACTTGGCAACAGAACACACCTTTCCAAAAGGGTTGTCACCTTTACCCTCAACTGTACATTACGTGCCTGAGCCCCATGCAGGTCAGATAACGCCTTGACAATAGATTTCCTCCTAGCCTCGATCTTCCTGTGTCCCACAAAAAATAAGCCCCCAATACACAGCAATAACAACAA
>JAHLWZ010000484.1:0-11904 GCA_020536535.1 Pelomyxa schiedti | reverse complement strand
GTACTGAAACACACCTCAGGACAACCAACTTTGCTTCCATAAAACTTCTGAGTAAGTCAATGAACAGAATACAAACAGAACCACGAGGGTCCAATGCAGCAGTGACAACTTCATTGTCACTCGACCCCTGTGGGAATGTTACACTGCTGCAAATCCATCTGTGTGGGGCCTCCAGAACTACGCATTTTCCAATAGGGTCTCCGTTCTGGAGTTTCCACACAACGAGGCTTGGTTCTTTGCACATGACCAACCAGTGCTGATTGCTCTCAAAGTTGATGATTTCCCTTGGGGAAATAGTTATTCCAGTTACTCTTCCCACAAACCTCCCATCACTGTCCACCACAAAAACCAGAGAAGGTGAGCTTGGCCACTCCTCCAGGTCTCCCATAATAGCAAGCCACTTCCCGCACCCCAAGTAACACCCAGGAATCACGGGGTGCACACAAGCCCCCGGTGCATCAAAATCAGATCCTCCAAACACTCTCAGGTTAAGCCACACAACCCCCAGGGTGTGCGAAACCCCAAAAAAAACGACCGGGCAGCAGTCCCCGCACGTAAAGGTCTCCCCGGTCTCCCATAATGCGCAGCAGCGCGCGCAGGTGACCACCCAGCCGCGCCCTATTTCGTCAGCCAAAACACTGGGGACTGAGGACAGCAGACAACAGGCGGAACGAGCCCCGCACGCCAGCGCCACGAACTGCGCTCGTGCGTCCAGGGCAACGGTCAGTCTCAGGGGAATCATCACCGAATTTCTGATTTCAGAAAAGGTAAGAATCTCAAAGAAGGAAACGAAACCCAAATGACTCTCGTTTGAACTAAAGGGGTGCATAAAATGAAACTCTAAACCTTACGTTTTGAGGAACTGCTGAGCAAGGATAAGGAATGGTGCATCCACATTAATTTGTTCTTTGGCCGACACCTCTCTGGTAAAGATGAGTTGGAATTGTGCATGGATTGTCACAGGTTACAACCCGTTCTGTTGTGAGGTCTACCTTGTTTCCACATAACAGAAAGGAACATGGAGTCATCCCTGCCTTCATTTGTAGGACTCTGTTTCTAAAAGAGATTTAGAATCACTCACTTGGTAGTGGTGATACCTCAGGTCTGCCACGTGTTCAAAAGACTCTCTGCTGGTGACTGAATACAAAATGATACAGGAATTTGCGACATGGATTGCACAGTCACGCATTGGAGGAGAGGAGGGAAAATGTACTTTTTCCCAAAGTCAACGAATGGGTAAAGATAATTATAACATATTCAAGATACTACTGGATTTAAAAAAAAGGACAAAACGCAACTGTACTCCAATCCATGCATTTTAACGGCAGTACCATCCACGTCCACCATTTTTTTCCGATCCTGCGAACTGATGAATATCAGGAAAATCGCAAAGCAATGCAATGAATTCGAACTCACGTCCTCTATGGTGGGATCCCATAATTCGTCTATCCTTCCCTATTGACACAACCTTGAGCCGGAGTTATGTTATCGTACGAGATGGCACGATAACAACCACACTTACATCGGCCCACTGCTGCAAAATAGACGTCTTTCCAACACCCTGCTGTCCCATAATCAGCACCATGCACTTGCGCTCGGCATCGGCCGTCCGGCTTTTCGGTTTCGTTGCTTGGCCGATGCCCATCAAAAACAAAAAGAACAAAATCCACCGCTACGAAGACGAAGCGATGTCGACAACAGAAGGCACTACGACTACAACGAGCAAGAGCAGTCACAGTCACCACTCTCATTCCCATAATCGCGATAAGGCCGCAACCGCTGTGGCTGCCCCAAATCCAGAGCCCACGCCCGCTTCGTCTTCTCGGTCGTCGCGGCACTCCCACAATTCCGTTGGCGGAGGTGGCGCCACGTCTGCTTCCTCCTCCTCGCGTCACCGTCGCAACACCGTCAGTTGCAAATCTCCGACGCCCGCTGACGCAACTACAGCGGAGTCGTCACCAAATGCAACTGCGAATAGCCCCCCTCCCCAGTCCTCGGCGCCTCAGCCTAACAGCAAAGGCGCGGTTATGGGAACATCCCCGGGAGTTGTTGGTGTTGGGGCAACCAACGCGGGTGGCGATTATGGGACTGGGACCAAAAATTCTGTTTCTAAGTTGGGTGCTGAGACCACTGTAATAAACAGTAGTAGTGAGCAAACCAATGTGATTGAAACCACACCAATTGCTGTTGGTGGAAAGTCCAACAGCTCCTGTGTTGTGGCCATTGATAGTGAGCCAGTTGAGGCAGATTCTGCACCCAGCCAGCAAACTACAAACACTAATTCTTCTGCTGCTGCAGTTGATGGGAAAGCTTCAAGTGCAACCAGCAAGGCGAGGCCACAGGGTGCTGAAGGGACTCCAAATGTCCCAACGAAACCACTACCGCCTGTACCAGTAATACTGAAGAGGTATTTCTATGCCTTCGACTTATAGTTTGAATTTAACATTGACACAGTACCCCCTCTTTACAGTCTTTCCTGCCTGTGAAAAAACCGAAGCACAGACACCAAGTATAGAGGAGACCTTATTTTCTTTTCACTCAATTCAAACTATTAGACAATATCGGTGTTTTTTGTTGTTCAACCCACCGACCTCCACAAAGAGCTGCTGACCTCTGCTGAGAAGGGTTTTCTTATTTTTTTTCCTTTTTGGGGGAAATCTAATTTCTCCATAGGAGATACCCTCGGTGATATTTGTAATGTAGATTTTTCTGCAAAACTTGTAGCGTCGTATCCTGAAGCTGCTGATTTGCCACCATTTCTGTGGAAAGTAAATCGCCCAATCAAACTCCTGCTGCTCAACTGTTTTTTTTTAGTTTTGCTTCCCTACAGGGCTACATTTACACAAGTCGGCACAAGCACCTTCAATGCATAGCTTTTCTATCCCCGATCGCTATGGTGGAAGGTAACATCCCTATTATATCTCTTGATAAACTGAGTCGATTAACAATGTTTCCCTCACAAGGATCTACATTACACACATCACACATTTTGAAGTGCTTTCGAAAGAAACTTTGAATTCACTATGGCAAGTGTATGCACTTAAATTTCACTGATGTTCCTCATTTCCAAAAGATTTTCACGGCATCCAGACCTGCCACTGCCCGAAGATGAGCTTAATATTTATGCTCCCAGGTGTCTTGGCTTATGGGCGTCTGAACCACTCTTTACTTTCCAACAGTAAGTCCTTCCACGCATCATCCACAACTAAATTGACAAAAAACAAAGGAAATGGCTGAGAATGATGTACAATGCCCTATATATACAGCAATGGCGCATTCCACTGGAACTGTTTCTCAATAATCTTGCCAAAATACCTGTGGTAGTTCCAGGGCAATGCGTGCATGTATGCTTTTCTCCACCTCTGTTGGAGCCTCCAGCAGATGATTCCCACAACCTTCCATCTGAGTCCACCCTTGACATTTCTGCTGTTCATGTGCCTCCAGAAGGAGGTTTACCTATTATAGATGTAAGTGCGAACACTCAGTACATCTTTTATAATTCTGTACTTAGGTCTCTGTTGAACTTCTGTTCCAAAGTCTTGGTGTAGATGTAGTTCTAAATATCTTCAAATCTTTGCTACTTGAAGAGCGAGTGGTATTGTGCTCTGCGTATGCCATCTTTTTATAGTGACACATTGATGACATTCTTTCAGTCACAGTCAATTACTAAATACTGCTTGTACTGTCTTAACATCCCTTCTGTACCCATTTACGTGGCACCATCCATTGATACCCCTTGTTCCAAACAGTATTGTGTCGATATTCAACACGCCATCTCCCTTTTTACTTGGAATACCTAAGAATATGTTGCATAAATGCTTCATTCCAGCTGTAAATTTCCTCATTTATCGTTTCCTCTCTTGACAAAAAACAACTCAGGATGTCGTTCTCATTGATCTCGATACTGCCACCACACGATTCCCACAACAACTTCCAGCGTTTCCAGAACCAGAGAACTCTATGTTGCAAGAAGGTAATTGGAAGTGAGGCGGGAATATAGCCTTACTCATAAAATGTTTGCAGAGTTGAAGCGAGTTGTACAGCCAGATGTTGTAATGTGTGATACAATTACTGTGGACCCATGGGAACCTTCATCTTCGTCAATATCTGGACCAGCCAATATATCATCTGCACATCTCTTTGCTACCGCGGTGAGAACGTGTTTCCTGAGGTTCTTCGTATCTATCCTCAGGTACCCTTTCTGGCTCCTTAACGTCAATGAACTTCCCTCCAAGATTTTACAAATCTGCCATTGAGTTCATAAGAGTTTTTGAGAAACCGGTTATCACCTTTAGCACCTCAATTTTTATAAACTTGCGTCCAGATTGCAAGGTAAGTAATTTCACTTACCCCTCAACTCTTGTAGTTACTGTACGGATAGGCCTTCTTTGAGTGCCTGTGCAATACCCATAATTTCTACTCATTCCTAGAACACCAAAATGCCAATCCAGAAAATGCCTTCACTGATTTACTTTCCGCGGATCTCTCTACAGCCTCGTTTTCAGAGAGTTTGTCTCTGTTAATTTCCGATTTTGAGAGTGAAAGACACACAACTTCGGCCATGTTCGATGGATTCCCCAACATCAAGCTGAAGAAAAAACGTTCCCTTCCCGTATTTTATTCAACGCTCTCACCTTGTTGAAGGCCATGGTGTGACCTTACTCCCTCTGCATATTGAAATGCTCGAGCTTGTTCCCATGACTTTACCAGAGACAGAATCATACAAAGTATGTCTAGTATATAATGTAATGCAGACTTAGACATATTGTGTTTCCACAAAAGTGCCATCACCATAAGACTACATCAGCTGCTGCACGAGGCTCACAGGAAGCCGTAATTGCAGTGAGCAGTGAACAACAGCTTACGGCATCACAACTTGGAATGATAAAAAATTTAACAGATGCACTGTTTACCGCCAATACTGAAGCAATCGACCAAGGAGGTAAGCAAAAGTAGTAACAGCAATCCTCTTAATGGATTCCTCAGAGATCACACATCTAGAGGAGATTTTCAAACAGCCTCAAGGAAGACAAGCTTTTGCAATACAGCTTCTTGGCCAACAACACAGCACTGTAAACAAAAGAAAGAAATTTCTAGACTAAACCATTCCAGAAACCCCCTGGTCGCTTGTGTGACAAGTCCTATTCTCTCCTTGTTGATTTAATTCAAACAAATTTCCGAGAGACTACTTCCTCTCAGGTGTGAATGAGTGTGGATTATCTATTACTTGTTCTAACAAACTAACACTACAAGAAAGGATACAGAGGGTACACTCTCTTTATTCCTGGAAGTAATCTGCATCTACCACCACATAAGGGATGGTGCAGAGGAGTTTGTTTACGCCAGAGTACGAAATCTAGACATGTGGCAGAACGTTAGATTTTGGGAACACTATTTCCTTCGTATTATTTTTTACCATAACAACTCCTTGCAGTAATACTGTATTCACAGAAAAGGCGTCTAGTCTATGCCGGAGTTTGTATGGCGACATTACCACGGAACAGAATAACTGGAAAACTAAATCACCTCCTCAAAAAGTCTCTCTTATCAACAAGGAACAGGATCAACTTGTAAATATACTCTGTGATATCAGTGAGCAATCAACCCCATATACTCTCTTCTCAGTCTAGTCGAAAAGCTTTTAAGATGACCAACCTGGCTGTTGCTGCAGTCATAATGCGCAGATTTATCAGTAAAATGTGTGTACTGTCACGCCTGGATCCTGAACACACAGCAATTTTGGATAAACTCAGTCAAAATATGACCAAAATGGATTTAAACGATGACTCTGTATAGACGTCTCCCACCACACTTCTCCAAAACCAATATTAGTGCAGATTGATGCTATTACTGCATTGCAAAAGGAATCTCTTTATAAAACCTCTGAAGAAAAGGTTTCCTCTCGGAAATGGGAGTGTTTGTGCTAACACACTTTCCAGTTTGAGTCTGACTCCATTGAAGTTGGCTGGAGTCAGTTGGATGACAATAGAAAGCAACGCGAATGGGTAGTTGCAATGTGGAAGTCCTTTGAAGGTGGTCCCACAAACGTGGTAAATTCCCTTCACTCTCACAATATGTTGTTTAAGAAAGTTTTGAAAAAGCCTGCTGCAGTCAAGTCAACTCAAAAATATTCCAGCTTTGCGTCCAACATGCGGTTTGCAACCCACAGTGTGTATGTACAAAATTCTAGCTTTCTCAAATGTAACGCCAGTTTGTTTTTCAGACAATCAACAAAAGAGAGAAACTGTGGCATTGTGCATAACATCGAAGGTCATCACGCCCCCGTGTTGGCTATTTGTCATGATAATATGGACACATTTGCCACTGCAAGTTGTGATTCGACAATCAAACTATGGGACTGTGCAAGCCACACTTGCAAAGGAACTCTTTCAGATCACACAGGCAAGTATCTTCACCTTTTTTTTCCGCTTTGTTTTTAACATGCTACAAGGGTGGGTGAACTGCCTTGAGTGGGATGTTTTGAATTCTCGTATTATCAGTGGCAGTTATGACAAGACAATTAAAGTTTGGGATCCTTCTCGACTGCACAAACTGCGGTCACTCAGAGGGCACAAGGTTTCATTTTCTATCCTTGTTTTTTTCTTACAAAAGGGACTAGAGTTCAATTTCTTGCATTTCCATCTACGAACCTCATAATCTCATTGTATCCGGTTCTTACGATAATCATGTCGTTTTATGGGATCAAAGGTTGATGCACTTTCTTGTCAAAGTGGAAAATTGATGGAATGGTTATTGCAGGATAAAAAATTCCATCACGAAATTATCTACTCACTCTGGGGCAATCACATGCGTACTTTGTGATTGTGAGCACATCATATCTGGAAGTAGAGATACTGATATCCGGTATGCATCCCAAAAATATGATCACTCTGCTGACTGCAACACTAAGAGTGTGGAATTTGAAAAAAGCCTCAGAGCAAGCTGTACTGAAAGGGCACAAAGACTGGATCAAATGCATGGCAAGCAATGCAAATAACAATCCCAAACACCTTTCTCCATCAACTAGGATCCTCACAGGGAGCTATGGTCCGTTTTTCTTTCTTCCCTCTTAATAAAGCAACCAAACAATAAAAATGGATACAGATGGGGGAATTAAACAATGGGACTTGGAGGCCAATCGTTCTTCAACTTATGACTATCATCATGGCCCAGTGAACGATATTTACTGGAATGTTAAAGAGGAGAAAGCCTTTTCCGTTGCTTCTGATTCCACTCTCAAAGTTTGTACATTTTTTTCTCCGTACCGCCGCGTACTCAGCCAAATTCAAATATTCTCAGATATGGTCGACTTCGGCAACAGCTTCCGTTTGCGGGAGTGCTCCCGTTTCGTTGGATTCGGGACACTCCGACGAAATTACACACATTGCGCCGCTTATGGGCCGGTTTGTGGTCACAGGGGGTGGTGATGGCCACGCCGTTGTTTGGGGCCGCGACCCGAACATACCGAACATAATCAAGACAACAACCATGTCATCGTTCATTCAACGAAACTCATTGGAGACCCCAAAAGGAAGCAGCAGCCGCATAACCGCTCTCAGGTGGGCCGGAGGAACCAATTCTATTTATCTAGTTATTTAGTTATCTACTTATAAGTAAATAATAATAAACAATCCAAAATGGCAGTCAATAGCTACTCATTAATTAATTACTTTGCAACAACAACAAAAACACGCTTCCTTCCCTCAATTCAAGCCTTACTAACTTACTGCAGAGTTCTGGACAACAAAATTCTTTGTGCCAACTGGGATCATTCTCTGCGTGTGTGGGAATTCGACGCTACCCTCCATTGATCCTTGTCTCCCTGTAAAAAAAAAAAAAAGGAAAAATGAACTCAAAAAGAGAGTTCCGATGCCGGGAATCGAACCCGGGGCCACTGAGTGAAAGTCAGAGATGTTGCCAACTACACCACATCGGATTGCTTTGAGAATCATCCCTCTGTCAGTGGTGTCAAAATGGTACTCAAATCTCCCTTTGGCAAAGTTCAAAAGAAGTCCTCAAGAGGATGAAGTTGGTGAAATCCGATGTGGTGTAGTTGGCAACATCTCTGACTTTCACTCAGTGGCCCCGGGTTCGATTCCCGGCATCGGAACTTTTTTTTTTTTTTTTGCATTCCATCAGAGTTTGTTCTGGTCGGCCATGTTTGTGTAGCCGCTGTTGGGCTGTGGAAGGCATTGATAGGTACCCGGGGGTGGCAGGAAGCTCACTCCTCTGCCGCTTGATCCCAGCTGCCCCAGCCCCAGCGATCCCGAGTGGGGGCAAGCAGGGCATTCCAGGTACGCGGGGCTGGTTCCCCGCAGGTACTCCGTGCTGCCCAGCACGTGCGCCACGTGGTCGGACAGCGACGCGGAGTGGCGCAGCCCGGCGGCGTGCCGCGAGAAGTCGGCGACGATGTGCTCGACCGGCGTGGAGGTCGGGAACGAGGGCACGGTGTAGAAGCCGCACCAGTCGCCGACGTGGCTGTTGGCCGTGTTGTCGCCGGTCATGAAGTAGAGGAGCTCCCCTGGCCGCCGATGCGCGATGAAGATATCGTGGTGTACCTATTTGACATATGCTTGTTGGCTATCGCTTTTGTTGTTGTTGTGTTTTGTTGTGTTTTGTTTTGTTTTGTTTTGTTTTGTTTTGTTTTGTTTTGTTTTGTTTTGTTTTGTTTTGTTTTGTTTTGTTTTGTTTTGTGCTGTTTTTGTTTTGTATTGTTATTGTATTGTGTTGTGTTGTTTTTGTGTTTTGTGTTTCGTGTTTCATGTTTCGTGTTAATTTGATGGTGTCGCACTTTTGTGTATTCGGGGTGGGAGATAAAACAATACCAGTGGGTCAGGAGTGTAGATACATAGATTGTAGAAGCGGTTGACTGTTACCCTCATTGGGCACCGGACTAAGAAGTAGGGCCGGCGGTTCCGTTCAGTGTGACTCCTCAACAGGGTCTGAACCTCCTCATGGTCACAAAATCCATGGAACCATGGCTGGTACCAGTCCGCAAGTACATGCTAGGAGTTGTTAGAATGATAGAAAATAATAAGATTGCCTTAGTACCACGTCAACTTGCGGATTCTGTGCTGTCTTATCAATTGTGAGATAGAATTTCAACCTGTCACTGCCTCCCAAAAATGGGGAAGAAGAAGAAGAAGAGTTAAAAAAAGGAGTATGTTGTTTGGTTGGAGAAACTTACAAATTCGCACGTGGGACAAAATAACTCTGGGGACTGGAGATAGTACCTTGTGAATAAATACCCAGTCAGTCAGATAGACAAAAATGAGGAAGAGTGGCTGCTACCTACCACTTGTATGTCCCATAATCTGACAGTGGATTTTGTGAATAGAGGCACCAAAGAGAGACACCAAGTTGTTCCAAGAAACAAGGCCTGGCTGAGTTGGGATGAATCTGGGATCTTGGGAATTTTGTGGGTGAAAATTTTGCTGGACTGCACTGTAAAAATTGGACGGATCTGTTGGCTGGTCCTGCCAAATGTTTTGGGGTTGAGGTTGTTGGGCGGCTGTGATTTGGTTTGTCTGTGCCGGTGGAACTACATTAAATGTCGGTTCTCTTCTGGGGAACGTTTTAGTTCCATATTGTTATTATGGCATATTAAGTGCGTTTTAGTTTGAGGTTAGTTTTAACACACTCTGCAGGTTGGGGCATGTTCGCCGTGTTTCCCCTGCCATCAGGCCCCGCTCCCATAATTCCTCCTCCACCTCCACCACCAACTCTCGTTGACGATGTCGTGCAGCTGCAGTGCACGACGGAGCCAAGTTGGATGCCCGAGTCCTCGCCGATCGTTGCGCCTGCGTCGTCGACAAGGACCAAGTTGGCGCCGTCTCGGCCCTCGGCGAGGTCTGTGAGGAACCGGGAGACGCAAGCCCGCACGTGCGAGCCTGTTGTTGCTGTTGTGGTCACTCCGCCCGGCTGGTGGTCAGGGATTATGGGACTACGTGTGGGGTCCCACCCCGGGTAGTCGTTTTGCGGCCCACAATTCGTCGACGAGGGCAGCGAAGTTGAGTAAGAGGAGAACTGAGATACGAGTAACGGAGCCGGATCCGGGACGGGGATCTCGACGTTTATGGTGATGCGGCAGCGGACTGCACTTGTGGGGAAGCTCCCGGGTCGTTCTGCGTTCATCACCTCCCAATTTTGTTACACAGAAAAGAGCAAGTTGGGAACCTCCAAGCTTCGTGGATGCAGGATGGGATTCGAAAAACGAATGTTCGGCCAAAAAAACAGTATTCGACGTGCGATATTCGCGGTATTCTCCAACTTGCTACCTAGTCAGACCCGGCACATGATTGATGGTTCTGTGAAGGGAATTTTTTTCCTTTGACTGTAGCAAATCCGGTAAAAAGGCGTGCACCTGACACTGGCACGCAAGGCACAAACACTTTATGCCTTTGTTAATTCTATCTACCCCCACCAATAGTGCCGGAACATCAGAAATTCTCTTTCTGAGATTCGCTGTTGGTTTCGTTGATTCCAATTGGCTATCAGTTAATTTTATTCAAAATTTTACACATGAGCCACTACTACTACTCCTGCACCACCCCTCCCACGGCAATAAATTCGCCACCATCCACAGCAACTACGACTAGAGCCACGACTAAGAAGCTCGTTGTCTTCTCCGGATTCGGCGATGACCCAGACATCTCCGCCTGGCTCCTCGATAAAGTGGCCCTCTGGTGCGAGCACCGCAGCAGCGGGTGCGGCGGCGGAGCAGGAGCAGCAGCAGCAGCCCCCTCCTCGTACTCGTACTCGCCATCGCCTGCGGCACCCCCGCCTCCCCCGCCGTCGCCGACGCCTACGCCCAGCGGGTGGCGTGGGGCGGTGGACACGTGGGTCAGGGGGGTCTGCGACTCGTTCTCGCGGCAACAAGGACGCGGCTTTGGGCAGGCTGTGTGACCAGGTCGACGTGGCCGCCGCGTTCTTCAGGCCCAACAACAGTGTGACTCTAATCGCCGACTTGGACCTTTATTCTTGGTAATCGATGGAACGCAGATCTCTCATTTTTCTCTTAAAAAAAAAAACCAAACAACAGGATAGTTGACCGGCAGCAGCGGCCTCCTAACAATGTACTTTGCTTTCCCACAATCCTGGTTCCTATGATCTACCTGTACTCGTGCACCTGCTTCCTAACTACCGCGTTGAACCGACCCCCCACCGCCACCCTGGACAGAAACGACTGCGACAATTATGGGAGGAGGAGCGCCGACGACCTGAAAAGAGAGTGCGATGACCTGCTGTGCCGTTTCGCTCGATCTTTTGATGTTGCACTTGGTTACTCGGCTGGTTTATGCCCAGCTTGTGTGATTTCAAAATCCGGTACGCGGGTGTAATTTGTTTTTGCAATTTTTTTTTTTTTTGTTTATGCTATATGCTTATGTGTATGTATATGTGCGGTGGGGTGTTTGTATTCACATGTTCTTACCATGTTGAAGACTCAATGGATAAAATGCGAGAAATATGCGTTGAACTCATGACCCTTGCTGTCAGGAGCTCCCTTTGCGCCCTCGAGCACCATAGCAAGCAGTGGGGGAAAGAAGCCATGACAAAGTCGTGGATGTGCCTGGCAAAAGGCCCCCTCCCTGTGCTGGAGAAACGAATTTCTCAAGTCAACGCGGAATTCCCAACAAAGCCACTCTTCACGTCCATCATCCTCGCACCAAGTCAGACAGTTGTCTGTGGTGTGTTGTTCCTCCTTGAAACTGATGAAGATCCATTCACCTTGAAACACAGGGCACCCCGATTCTCTTGAAAAACTTCGCAACATTTCTCCACCTCAATTTAAACTGTTGCCTGTGAAGGAGGCTTACCACACTCCATTTTACATGACTGAAGTGCAGGATGAATTTATTTTCAATTATCCAAAAGAGAATTATGCCTTTGCGGCACCGCTGAGTG
>JAHLWZ010000483.1:10971-29643 GCA_020536535.1 Pelomyxa schiedti | reverse complement strand
GTGTGTGTGTGTGTGTGTGTGTGTGTGTGTGTGTGTGTGTGTGTGTGTGTGTGTGTGTGTGTGTGTGTGTGTGTGTGTGTGTGTGTGTGTGTGTGTGTGTGTGTGTGTGTGTTTGCTTGTGGTTTGGTGCCGCAAATTACATTAATAAACTATATGTTCCAGTCGTGAATTCAATTCACTTGAGTTTTTTTTTTTGTTTTGACCAGGAGTAACGTGGAAGACATTCTGTGCGAATCTGTCCCATGAGTCTGTTGCTGTATGCAACAGCCGGTGGGTAATGGAGTGCACAAGCTACATCAACATAAGCAAGAACACAGATGAAGTAGATCACCGCGTTCCCGTGATTCTGCCGTTGTCATCAGGGCAGCGAAGCGGGTGCCGTTGGCACCTGGAGCTGTGGCAGTCACCAGAGGACGGAACCGACGAGCTCACAATTATGGGTTCATCACTCAGGGCGACTTGGCTTTGGAAAGTCAACGTGAAGCTGACCTACGCCGCACGAGGGTCACTTATATTTACGCAAGACATGGTCAAATGGTACAATTCGGCACCATCAGAACACCTGTTTGTTACCAGAGATGGGAACCCGGCTGTTTACACCAAATCCATTGGAAGCTACAGGCCGGGACTTGGCTGCTTAATGTACCCAGCTTCTGGTGAGCAGGTCACTCTCAAGCACCAGTTCTGCAATGTGGAAAAGGTTGATTCCAACCACTTCGCAATTGAGACTAGTGAGAATGTGTGGGAAGTTTTCTCGGTGGATGACCCCCACACTGTGAAGCACACACACACACACACACACACACACACACACACACCTAGAGTCTGAGACAGTCCCACAACCCACATGCCACCAATGTTCCTTAGGCGTATTACCACGATGGCGTGGGTCGACACCACATAGGGCCTAATGAGCCTTAGCACCACCTCAGACAGTACGTCCGCACCCTCGGCGCCCTCTCCCTGCTCGCCGCCCACACCCACGCTCCCTCGTCCCCGCCCCCGTGCTGCCAGTGCTACGATCTGGCTGCGCGCGTCGAGCACATGCCCCGGTCGTATGTCGCCCTGCCACTTGCGCTCCCATGTGCGTGTGTCCCCGACTAACCCTAGTGAGCTCCCCTTCATCCCTCAATCAGTTTCACGAATGAGTGAGAATGAACGATCAAAAAAAAATCAGGGCAAGGGGGATGCCGCTTTTTTTGGTGAGTGCGTCACACGGTGGCAACATCATCAGCTACTTGTGTGCGTTTGTGGATGCAGTTTTTGATTTCTGCCAGGAGGATTTCGAAGGAACCGGACAGGGCCCAGAGCCATCGGCAACAGAACAAAGCATAACAAGTGAAGACCATCACAGTCTGTGGGAGTGAGCAGTGTTGTTTCATAAATTCTGGAATGCTGTTTCGTTGGTGCGACTTAGTTCGACATATTTTAAACAAGAGCTTTTACTCACTGAATGGCACCGTAGACAATGACAGGCAAGTACACAGCGGTCTCTGTAACCCATATAACTACGTCGTGCTCAGTGGGGCTCTCTTCATTGCGATTATCAGGCGCTTCTCCCCTTGTTGAAAGTAGTTCCACAGCGCCAGATGCACCATGAATCAACACTGCAAGAATAGACCAGCATATTGCCCAGAAGAAAAACTCCCAAAAAACCTCACACGAGGCTTCGACATACAGACCCTCTATTGACATCATCCACGGGCACAGGGTAACCCATAAATTAAGCACATTCTGTATTTACAACTTTAGTTTAGAGCTTAACATAACGGCATAACCCATCAATTAATCATTGACCTCGAAAAGGTGGGGTGGTGCCCTCATTACTTCGTTATTGGTTGTTGGTGTCGATACGGTTGTCTTGGATTTTTCTTTGACCAAACTGGGAAACACTGCATTGAGAAGGTGATGCGGATATTTGGTTTTCATGATAAAATGATGCAAAGGCCTCGACCTGCACGGGAGTTCATGTAGTTGTGTTAGCCCCTGAAGGGGGATATTCAGCCGATAGTGTTGATTGTGTGGTATTTGGGGGGAAGCTGGGAGTCGTGGTGATCGGTTTTCATAAGCAAGTTTATGGGAAGTGCGTTGGGTCCGGGTAACTATTGTTGTTGCGCAACACCAACACGACCACGTTCTAATGGTAGGCACTTGTTATTATGGGTTCACCAGTTTTCCCCTTTTTTTGTTTCACAGGCAACGCAACGTATTAATTATTTAATTTAATAGGGACATTCTTGGTACTTCCCGAAGAGAAAAGTATGCCGCTATTTGTTGACTTGTAAATGGATACACCAAAAGGGGATATTGTATACAAGAGACTAAGAAGAGCATCCGAGAGGGATGGGAAGGTTTCCTACAACGAATTTACAGTGGCAATCAACAACTTTACCATGCCAGAAATAGCTGAAAATGTGTGCATAGGCACTCCAAATTTCGGTCGCACTTACATTCTCAGATGTTTCACTATTTCGATCCTTTGAGCACCGGGTTTGTCACTCTGCGTTTTATTATTCCAAGCAAAATAATATCAACTAAACACAGGAAAATGGAGCTGAAGGACTTTTTTCTCACCGACACCCTTTTTCGAGCCGGAAATATGGGTACTCTTTTTGAATTTATGCCAACTGCATAATTGTTTTACAGAGAGCAAACTAAACAGTTCTTTTCCTCCAGCAAGGGATTTACTTATTCGCCCTCGCAGAGTTATTTGAGATTTGGGACCCAACTGGCGATGGTACTCTCTCAAAGGAACTCATATTGTACACTTTTCCTTCCTTTCTGCCTGTTTTCACGAATTTACTCAGCGACCTGGCTCGTGCTGTTGTAAAGAAGGTAAATCTTCTTCCGAATAAGCAAAGTGACTAATATGCTCTCTAGAGAATGTCAGTGGAAGAAGGCAATCCCGAATTGAACAGAAATGTGCTAGCACATCTCAGCCACGTAGTCGACTGTGTATTTGAGAGAATGGATGCGGATCAAGCATGCACTTTCTCACATTACTTTGTGTTAACTTACCACAGACTGGAATCCTTGACAGAATTGATTTTGTTGAGGGCTTCTCCAACGTCCATGATGTTTGTTTATTTTTCAAGTTCCTCTAAACAATACGACGCTTGTTTCAAGGGGGCTTGAAAAATAAACAAACATAAGCAAGTTTGCTGTTTGGTTTGTAAATCCTTTAAACCAGACAGAAGAACTAAGCAATTTAATCCGACAGTAACTCTATTTTAGTGTTTGATTCAGGTTACAAGTTTTCTCTGTATGCGAAGGAATGTCTTGTGGTACTCTGGAAGTGTATCAAATACACTCCTGCGCATTCCAAACACTGTTTCGAATTCCGGCTCAGTGAGGTACTCCTCTGGTGGAATCGCTGGATCAAGGCCAAGCTCCGATGTGTCTCCATTAGATAAAATGGCATATGGATATATTGGTGCCTCAGACATTGCTGGCTTTCCCTTTTGCGTGGATAAGTTTTGGGCAAAAAGGTTTGTGTTTTTGAGGATTTTTGGTGGTTTTTTTGTAGAATATAAAAAGATACCACAGAGTGCCAGCTATTGAGAGTCAGCCGGAAACGGGCTGTATCAAGTGGCTTGGGTTTGTTTTCTTCTCTCCTAGCACGAAGTCCAGTTGGCAATGCAACTTGTTGTGTCACTCTTGACGACTATAGTTTGGCATAAATCAATCAGTGTATTGCATTTTCAGAAAGGAGAACTTACTGTGGCTAGAGTGTCCTTTATATTGGCTTCCAGGAGGGTGTCAGTACCCGAAAATACGGAAATGGAGTTGGGTGTATGTATGATGTTGTAGTTAGTTTTCGTGCGGGAATAATCACATGAATGGTTTACAATGTCTTCTATCTGTAGGAAACAAAATGATTTACTTTAGAGTGGGAGGAAGCGTGAACTACCTCTGCGGCGTTTTGTTTTTCATCAAAGAACTGGAAAATAGAAGTCCGGAGAGCTTCTTCTTTGGTTGCTGGAGGAAGGTCCTGTGGAGCAGCTAGCGGATCCAGCAAATTTGCAAGAAGCCCACTTCCACTGTCCTTACTTTTTCCAACATACCACTTGGTTCGGCTGATGGCATATTCGTTAAGAGCCTTCATTCATATGTGTTAGTTGGTGCTTGGTTTGGATGTGTGGATATAAACCTGGACTTCTTTGGTGAGATATAGCATGGTATTGGTTTCTTCCTGGAAGGATTTTGTGGCTTGGTTTTCAGGGTTGTTGTCCACAGTGGAGCAGAAGTCCTCCCCAAGGAAAAATTTGTAATCTGTTGCATGTATGTTAGATTGTTCATTACCGGCGGGCAATACAAACCTTCAATGTCAGCAGTTACTTCTTCAATTTCTTTGGTAATTCCAGCAATCTGTGCTTCATAGGCCTCCGTCATTCTCGGGAGCCTGTCATTCAATTCCGCCTCCCGTTTTATGGCCAAGCGGATGTCATCTATCATCTAATATTCCAGTTAAAAACACTTTTTCAGTTTTGACAGATTACCTTGGTGATTGTTGGAAACACTTTTGACTTTGACATGGTGGCACGCTCAGCTGTGTCCCCAATGGAAAGCGTGTAAGATTCGCCATCAAAGTCAAGTACCTTGCTTGATGTGTACCAATCTTTCCCAAACTGTGCAAAGACTTGGTCTCCTGCACTGTACGCTTGTTCTGAAATTGGGATTAGATGCAAAGAAGTGTGTTGCGGAGTTAACCTAATTTAGGAGGTGGTGCCGGAAGTGCTGAAACTTTTGCTGGGGCTGTGTTGGAAAGTAGTCGAGGAGTTATATGTTCATATGTTTGCAGTCGGACTGTCATTTCATCAATTTGGCTCTGAAGTTCTTCGTTGCGGGATTGAGCTTGAGAAACTAGCAGTGCTGTGCCACTGTAGTTCTTTGTCAGAAAACTTTGATTGGATGTGAGGCGGGTACTCTTGTGCTGCAAGTCGATCGTCAAGTTGCTTTTTCAATTTTTTCACATCTGATTCAAGTTCTTTTTGCCTCAGCATGATCTCGTATTCTTCCAGACTTTTTGTAGTACTATCAGTAGTCTTCGTGTATGTTTCAGTGCCAGTGTTTATGCTACAAAAGATTAGGTACGCTTTTTTTTGTTTTAGAACATGCACACTATTTCAGAGTGGTCTCTATCCTCCTTCGTTGTATTGCAGCAAGGGAGGACTCGTAGACAACATCTGCAGGGAGAGGTGTTGTTGGCACTGTAGGAGTGGCAGTGGGAGTGGAAGTGAAGGAGGATAGGGGAGCGGCATAAGATCGGACAGGTGTTGCCGGAGTTACGGGTGTGGCCGCCACGGCTGGAGCAATGTCCTCCTCTTTGAGGGCTTGAGGGATATAGGTTTGGCGTTGGAGTGCTTTTTCCAACTCTTCCGCTGTTGGACCTCCGTCGTAATTTCTGCGTTGGGCTGAGGTAATGACAGGAGTGGAGGGTGCAACTTCTGGTGTGTGGACACCAAGTCTTGGCCGGCGGATTTTAAGCGATGAAAGAAAAGCCATGTTTTCATCAGATTCATCAGGAGTCACAGCGTCGGTGGGGACAGTTGCAGGAACAGGAGCGGGGATCGGAACAGGAGTTTCAGGTGCAGGTGACGGGGATCTTGAGCGTACCCTGGCGGACAGTGAAGGTCCAGAGCTGAGGTCAGTCTTGGGTAAGATATCACGCTGCTGAATTTCAGTCAAAATGGATATAGGTTTACGCTGAAGTAATGCTTCTAGTTCCTTTGCCGTGTCACTATCGGCAGTTCTGGTGCGGGTTGGAGTTGATGGAAGTTCTGGTGTACTGGTAACAGAGATCCTTGGCCTTCGAATTTTTACAGAACTGAGGAAAGCTTCATCGGCGTCTGGAAGAACACTTGCTGTTATATTGGCAGATGGTACTGGGTTTTCGCGGATGGAACACGGAGGTGACTGTGCGCGGGTACTTTCAGAAGAGGGAGGAGGTACAAGAGTTTCCTCTTTGACAGTGGTGCTAGACTCAGCGCTATCGGATTTTATGGAGCTCTTCTCTTCTACTTCCGAAGGTAAACTATTCTGGGTTTCCAGAGGAGTAGCTGAAGTGGAGCTATCAATATTTGTTAGTGGAGCAGGTTTATCGTCAACAGTTGGGGACAAAGTGTTGGCGGGAGAAAGGGTGCGCTCTGTCTCAGCAGTTATACTGATGGTAGAACTAGGTGTTGGGTCAGGCGCAACACTAGAGGAAGGAGTGCTAGTGGAATCTGAAATCAAGCTAGTCCTTGGCCGGCGAATCCTATATGAGGATAGAATATCCTCGTAGCTATCGTTCAAAACTGATGGCTTTGACTGAGTCAAGGGCTCCACCACTGGTGTAGGCTCTACTTCACCCCCACCAGTGACACTCAGTGTGCCCAATGATGAATCAACCTCACTGGCACCACCCACTGATGTCACTGAGGATGACACACTTGATTCCACAGATACAACAGGCTTCTCTGATGTAGTAGGTGGAACTGGAGTTGATGGTACTGAAGTAGCAGTGATATCTTCAGTAGTATTACTAGCACCACCCCCTAACAGTGCTGCCATCTCTCTTTCTTGCTGGGGAAAAATAAACAATACATAGGAACCAAATTACCAAATAATGTTACAATTCAGTTTATATATTTGTCGACCCTGTGCGAGTGTAATATGTATTGTGGGATGACTGATGACATGCCTGCAACCGCTGCTGACGTCGTTTCATTACCAAATCCATGGTGGCAGATAATAATGTTGGTTCGCAATTATGGTTGTCGGTCGTATGGGTGTTGGTACGGTTTTGTCCTCCAAACCACACTCTTTTTCAGGTGAAACGAAATCAAAAAAAAAAAAAAAATTATGCGTTAGGGTTTTTCTTTGGGGAAGGAGATAAGGCTTCGTTTCCCAGAGGCTCATCTATTGGACCATGTGCTGGAAGGTTTCGTGGCTTCATTTGATGAAGATCTGGTGCTATTGCCCTGTCCCACTGTTTTTGAGGACTTGTGATGCTCGGTGTGCCGAGGTAGATTGGGTTGGGATAGTGACCACCACACAGTGGGGTGTGTGTCGATGGTTGTTGTTTTACTTGTGTAGTAAGGGAGAAAGAACCCGAATACAAACACAAGAGTTTATTGTTTATTACTTTAGCTTTTGCTTGGATTAACTACGATGGTGTTCCCGCCTTATAAAAGCGCTAGAATCAGTTCTAGGTGTCGCCTGAATCTCCCTCAGTAGTTTTCCCAGAAATCCATCAGTGATTAGAACCGTACTGAGCACTTCAGCGACGCGAAGTCACCTCGTCACACTAGGAAAGAAATAAATCCTACGATTTTGACACTTTGCAATGTCTTGACAATACAGGACTTGCTTTCTTTTACTGTTTCTCTTCCTTTTCTTTTTCGACTCGAGGATGATTGATTGTTTGATGTTACGTTCTGGGTTTAAAAGTATTGAGGCCTGGGGCCTAGTGTGATTGGTGTCAATGAGGCTGAGTGACCTTTGCCTGTTGTTATTGTTGGGGTGGAGTTTGAGGTTGGTGATGATCCCCGGTGCAGCGGGAACAGTGGTGGTGGAAGTCCGGCTGAGTTGTTTGTGAATGTGGATGTGGGCGAGGGTGTTTTGCGGGAAGCGGATAGGGACCGCGGAGATAGAAGCGGTGGTGATGTGTGTAGAACCGGTGACCTTTGTGTTGGAGAAGGAGATATGCGCGAAATGAATTGTGGTTGGTGTTGTTGTGGAAGCTGGGGGGTGAAGTGTTGCGGGGGCGTTGGGTTGTTGGGGGACCGGTATGCTACCTCTTCCTCGGGCTCTGCTTCTTGTTCTTCATAGCATCCATCGTCATAGCCGTAGCAGCTGTCATCGTCGGCATCACCGCGCATTTTCTCACTGATCTCCTCGATTATTTGGTTGATCTGAGCAATGTCCCCAAGTGATTCTTGTAGTTCCTGGTCCAACTTGCTGCCTGGGGCAAGCCCGCCTGCGAGTTGAGGATCCAATAATTCCAGGCGTTGCTCAAGCTCAACCATCCTGTCAACAAACAGGCTCAACCTTGCTGCTCTTTGTGTCATACAGTTAAAATGATATGCCATTTTTTCATAATGCACACTCTTTGTCGAGGGAACCCTCTGCTGGGAGACCCTTCTCTAATTGACTGATTTTTTCGGACATGTCCCGTTGGTCTTGCTCGACTTGAGTAAGTTTCTGTGGGAGCTGTAGTGAAAAAGCACATGAGAGTGACGAAAATAAAAACCTTCTCCGCCAACGCGCATGCTTTCTTTGCTTGTGTAACTTGCTGCAATAGAATTTCAACCTGATTTCCAGAATTAAAAGAAAAAAAAGAGGGAGGAGGAGCGCTCCAAGTGTAAAAAAAAAAATCTCAGTAAAAAAAAAACATTGAACATAAATGAACAAGAGCACGGGGGGGAGTTGGTTGGCTTTCACACGCACGTTTGAGTCGAGTTGATAGAACTGTTCTGCGGATTGCTGGGCAGTGACAGCGTCCTTCGCAACGAGCGACAGCAGATCCGTTACGTCGGCACTCCACCCGTTGACGTCGTCCTCTACGTCCCGAACAGCAACCACATCCGCACCCGTCGCCGTCGTGCTGTCGCCTTTCCGCATCATCAATTCGTACTGGTTGGTGAGACTTTTGATTTGTCTCCAGAGAGAACAACAAACGCGGATCCCAAAGGGGCGAATCTCACCATCCTGTGTGTTGCATCCATAAGTGAACTGTCACAGTAGAAAACTGTCATTTCAGTTCAAGTCTGGAGAATTTTTTTGCTTTTGATGCCGTCATGACCTAGTCGTTATCATCGTCAGGATCGGCGTTTCTGGGTTTTTTATTCCCTCAGTTTTCGTTTAAGAAAGCTCTTCTCTGCAAAGACGTCAGGTCAGCATCAACGAAAAGAGGGCAGAGAAAAGCAAATTGAGAAAGCAACAAGGATTGGGTGGTACTGACAGATACACAACGCAATGGCAAGTGCAAGTGCCCTCACATTTGAGGCATCAATTACTGTTGTTGAGGCCAAGGACCTGATTTCCGCGGACTCAAATGGCTCCTCGGGTGTGTGCTCGTTCCGTCTGCATTTGAAAACTCTTATCTTGTACAAAAATTTGATATAAAAAATAAAAAATTTAAATTAGGGATCAATTATTAATATCGGGACTAATTGGCAATTTGTGATAGACCCATACGTTGAGTTAGTGTACGGGAAGAACAAGAAATTGCGCACAAAAGTTATTGATAAGAACCTCAACCCTACAGTGTGTGAACGTCGTAACTTCGATTTCTTTTTCTTACATTACTTCCAGTGGAATGAAAAATTTGCTTCCCTTTCCTTGGCGGAAAATGAACTCATTCATTTGATGTGCTGGGTAACCCTTGTACTTTTCCTCATACATAACTTAAGTACGCACAGGATAAAGACTTCATTGGAAGTGATAAACTTGGGAACTTTGATTTGGATGTGTTCAGCTACCCTTCCAATGTTGACAACGATGTGTGGATAGACCTCAAGGTAAGCTTGCTTATTTTTTCATTCAGGATGGCTAACAAACTGTGCAAGGGAGTAACATCCGGGAAAGTTCACTTGCTGATAAATTGGACACTCCCCGAGGGTTACATTGCGGATCAAGTCAGGCAACTTTATGAAGCCATGAAAACAGATTCTGTACCCACAGTAAAGTTACTTCTTCAAGAGCGGCCATGTAAGTGGGAGATTCTCAAGACGTGGAGGCTAGGCAGTAACGTCCCACCATTGGCTTATGCCTGTTTCCGCGCCTGTAGCCTAGATATTGTCAAAATGTTGATTGCCGGCGGTGCCGATATCTCCGGCGATCCTTCTCCACTTTGGATGGTGTTTGACAGAGAGGACCCAGACTACACAAACGAGGAGCGGTTCAACAGAGATGCCCAAATTATAGAATCCCGCAAGCCAAATGATGCCCTCGTTGCTGAAGAGTTGCTCAAGCACGGCGCTTCCCCAAACCAAGTCATGACCCGCTCTATCTCTGACTCCAACTTTATCAAGAGAGTTGGAACCTCAACTCCTCTTATCGCCGCTATCTGCAAATCCAACCCAATGGCAGTGAAAGCGTTGCTGGAGGCCGGCGGTGACACAACTATAAAGAGCCAATCTGGTCAAACAGCTTGGGACTATGCCTTGGAAGCTGGAATTAATGTATTCAAGATTTTAGTCAATCATGCAGTCTCAAGCAAGGCTATTGACATCAACTCTGACCTACTAACAGAGCGGAAGATGAGGCTGATGTCCCAAGCTATTCGGCAGAAGGGAAGAAGTCATTGTGCTGCAGCACTCTTTGAAGCTGGCGCTGATATGACATACACCACTCCTATTACTATTAGAGATTGCCAGTACCAAGTCACTCCTCTTCTGGAAGCATGCACTCAGGGGCTTTCTGATTTTGTACTTAGTGTTATAAAGTCAAGTGGTGCGGACCTCTCACTGGCTGTTACAGCCACAGGACACCCTTCCGATGGCCCAAAGGCCCCCATTCTCGATGTATTCACTGCCTCTTGCTTCGGGCAATGCACTACTGTCATTCAGAAGCTGCTTGATGATGGGGCTGACCCGCTGAGAGGGTTCCGTGCTCTCTGTTTCAGCAAGGAAATTCAAAAGGAAGCTTTTGATGTTGTGTTTGCCAAGGTTGCGCCTCTCGTGAATAAACCTGATGAAACAGGCCACACAGCACTTTACTGGGCTGCTGCCGTCTCAAAGGGCTCATTTGCCGTTGAGAGGCTTTTAGCAGCCGGTGCTGATCCAACAATTCTTCAAGGGAAACAGAAGAAGAAGGTTCTTTTCTCAGCGCTAAGGTATGGCCACCCAGATACTCTCAAGATCCTCCTCAAGGGGTTTGAGAAGTCAACCCCACTTGTATCCGCACCAACAAGCAAGCACCCAGAACACAAAACCTACGTGAGTGCAGCACTCAGCTCAGAAGATGACATGGAAGCCAAAGCAGAAGCTGTACTAGCAGCAGGGGCTGATGTTAACGAAACTGGACCCAACGGCCAAACTCCATTTGTAACTGCTGTTCACAAGAACAATTGGAGTGACTGCTGCACACTGCTAGCTAAAAAGGGGGCCTCCGCAACAGCTGGTGATGCCTTGGATGCTCTATTCTCCAAGAGGTGTGAGAATTACTATGACTACAAAGTGTCCCAGGTGATCCTGGAACTGGCCAAGTCGCCCTCCTTCAGTACTGATGTTGCCGGTGCCATAATGGCCAAGGTTCTGCATCAAAGCAACTTGAATTCCCACACGCTGAATGCGCTTCTGAAGAGTGGTGCATCGCCTGATGTGCCGTACAACAAGCAAGGCACCTCGATCCCATCATTCAGGGATCAGATCGCCTACGGTACCAAAGTGGAGCAGTGGTTTGCCAAGGAGCTCGGTGCCAGAGGACTGATGACAAAGGAACACGTTGACAGCATTTGCAGCTGCTGAGCTTGGTCCCATCCAATCCGTCTCTCTTTTCCTTTGTTTGTTCAACATCAAGCACTTGTTGTAAGTTTTTTCTGATGATCATCGCGTAGCCCAAATCTTTTCTCGCCGAAAGAGATGTCAGCACAAGGGCGAGAACCGACGGGGAGCGGGGATGGGTTCATAGGGATCATGGGACACTTGCGCCGCCTCAAGACACTGCGACGGACTGGGTGGGTCAGGTCCGGGGTACTTGACACCATTCCCCCGCCGTCATGTACCACAAGTACGAGTGTCAGCAGTAGCCGAGTCGAATCTGTTGCCGAGCACATGCACAGGACCGCGTTGCTGGCCATGCTGCTGTCTGACGATGGGAACGTCGCCGGTGTGTTTATTAATTAATTGCCAAGATGATTGGTTATCACAGCCACATACTACTACTACAACCACACCGCCACCGCGGACTTTTCCATCAATAGCATATGATGGAAACGTCAGCGGGGCGGTTGAGATTATGGGCCTATGGGCCGTCCTTCATAATTTTATGACTACTTGTTATTAGGGAATGGCAACGGAGAGATTAATATTATAAAGAAGTTAATTGTTATTGACGTTGATTAGGGAATTGGGGGAGTGGCTTAACTCGTGTGCAGTTGACTGGAATAAAGATAAGCTGGTGAAGATGTGCCTGGTTCACGACGTGGCGGAATCCATTGTTGGAGACATCACTCCACATGACAATGTTGCTGAAAGCGATAAAGTATCTCGTGAGTCACATGCCTTTGATGCAATGTGCGCTTCATTCGCCGCAATGGGACACGCCCGCGACCTGTGGCGTGAGTTTGAAGAAGGAACCTCACCAGAAGCCAAGATTGCAAAGCAATTGGACAAACTAGAAATGGTTAGCCGGTCCCACCCCTCCTAGACTCTAACTCAACAAACCAAATATATAAACCAACATAATAGCCGTACAAAAATAATAAGGATAATAAATGCGATCCCTCAACTCCTCACAAGCACTTCAGCGAAACCAATTCTAACATTTTCACAACAGATAGTGCAAGCTGCAGAGTATGAGCGTGAGCAACCTCACCTTGACCTCTCGCAGTTCTTTGACTCCACCCGCACAGTATTCACACACCCCCAAATACAATTATGGGCAGCCCAGGCAGAAGCCTCCCGGCCCCGCAACAACACCCTGACACCACCACAACCACCAAACATCAACAACCCATAAATAAACACTGGTGGATTCCATTCATTTCACAGTTCCGTGTGATTGATCTTGTTTCAGCGAACGGATAACAGATCAATGCTTTCCCCAAAAGACCCACGAGAGCCTCACAGCAGGTGAGGGGAAAAAACGAAAAATAATGGGTCGTTGTGGTGATGTGGATTTGGGGTGGCACTTTGGTCTTGTTTTTTTTTTGTAGTTGTGGGGAGATGAGACTTATAAACAAATGAACTAGCCCAGCACAAAGGTTTCACACAAACTAACAACGAACGAAACGAAACACGAAACAAAACACCCAACGAATACAACCGTACAACGATTCAAAACCGAACCGACACCAACGGCAGCGTTTACATTTCGTCGTGTATTGAAAACCAGTAACAACTCAACACCATCAATATCATCAGAATATACGCCGTACGAACCGTGCAGTTGCATTTATTACGAAATGGAACCGCAATCACAACAACAACAAATAAATGATGATGAGGAACAGCAGCATTTAAAGGTAACCACCATTGAAGGTGGAAACAACACCAACAACAAAGAGAATGATGAGGAGGAGGGGCGTGGTGGGGTGGAGGATGTTGTTAAGATTATGGACCAAACACCACAAAAGGGAATGCCTGTGCCTGTGCCTGATAAGAATGACGATGGGAAGAACGCCACCAAATCTGAGGAATCCAATAAAGTGAAGTGGTACTTGATCGCCGGAATGCTTGCTGTGAGTTTTCTTCCCCTTTGATCATCCATTAATTGAATAAAAACACACTTTCCTATAAATGTAATAATTACCATATACAAATTTCTCGGTAATATTAATACTGACCAACAAATAGTGGGCAGCTGCTTGTTCGGCTGTAAACCAAGGCGGTTCTATGATAGCACTACCGGCAGACGTTGCTGATCTTGCTCCGGATAAGGCCTCTGTGGTCACGGGAATAATCTCGGCTTGTGGGTCTGCAATGCAAATACTAGGCTTACTTATTGTCTACCTCTCTGATGGTTGCACCTTTAGATATGGTTGGTGCACCAAAAGTCAATGCCTTCCTAACTGTGAATACCCACAGGGAGAAGGAGATTATTTATTTCCTTTGCAGCTCTCATGTTGACAGTTGGGTGCGTAGTATGGACTGTTGGAAGTGCCGTCAAAGCTCTCTGGCTTGTTGGCGTTGGCTATGTTATCGCGGTATTTTTCTAAGTCATTCATCGCTTTTCTTATCTACTGCAGTTCTTTGGGGTTGCTTGCGGAAATTCTCTCATTCCTACGCTGTTCACTGACTTGCTTCCCCAAACTCAACATGGAATTGCAAATGGCATAATGGGCCTGTACAACCTGATTGGCAGTGCACTCGGTATTCTAACACTTTCTTGAAGTTTTTGAACCTTATTTGTCACACAGGCTTTGGGCTTTTTGGACTGGGAATTTCAACATGGATTTGCCTTCTCGTATTCGCTGCCTTGTCCATTGTGCTTCTTATTCCAACGATTTTATTTGCACGAGAAAAAGCGTTTGTCAGACCCCCAAAGCCAGCTGAAGAAGGAAATATTGAAAGCGGGACATCTTGTGCTTCTAAAAGAATTAAGTCCATCAAAAGTGTTATCACTCCATTCATGTACTCACTTCACGTTCTATTATTCCTACTCACACGTTCTAAGGTTTTCTCCCTTGAGGCACATTGACTTTACCCTCCTGTTGGCTATTCGAGTGCTGTACTATGTCAGTACAGGTGCAGCTACTTATATGCAATATTGGGTCGGAGATACACTGCAGATATCTAATGCAGAAGCTGTATGATGAATTCAAATATTTCCGTACCACTTAAGCTCTGCTAGGTTGTTGGACAAATGGGAATGGTAACTTTATTCACAGCCATAATTGTTGCGATTCCAACTGGAATGCTGAGTGATAGACTTAGCAGAAAGCCCTTCGTAGTTGCCGGCTTGGGCATTCTTGCCGTTGCAGTTGGCCTCTGGGCTTTTGTACAAAACCTCGCTGGTGTTTGGGTTGCTGGTTAGTAGTTTATTTCTATCTACCAAAACATAACAATCTAATAGTTGCGGTGTATGGACTTGGAGGAGGACTTTATCCCTGTGTGGAGACTGCTTTGGCCTGTGACTGCCTCCCAAGCAACCGCGATAGCGGGAAATTCCTTGGGGAGTTTGCTCTGATGGCAACTTTTGGACAGCTGATAGGCCAATTCGGTGTTGGTAAGTCCGCATTCTAATTTTACTGTTATCTATCTCTTACCCTTTCCAAAGGAAGTGTGCTACAGCTTTGGGCAATTCCGCACTCGAGCAGCAGTTCTGTTTTCACTTCTTCCAGCAACAGTACCTCATTAAGCGAGGGCTTCAAGCAAATGTATGAGCACATAGGCTACACTGTAAGTTGAACAAATTCAAATTCTTCTCACACTATACTAACCTCAAAAAAGGTTGTTTTCGCCTCCTGTGCCGGACTGGTAGCTATTGGATTCTTGCTTGCTTTGGTGATTGTTCCATCCAGAGGCAAGAAAGCCCAACAGGCTAATGACGCTAAGAAGCTCTTATTACAATGAGCCCCAGGTAGAGATGTTTGGTGTCAAACACTCACCAATTTTGGCCCACCCAAAAAAATGCTCATAAAAAGAAATCCTTTTGTGGTTATACTGTTCCTTTTTTTTTTTTTCAAAAAGCAAAAAGCTTTGAAGCAAAATGGGATAGTGTGTCCCAGCTTATTTTGGTCGGTTTTATACATAGTCTAGTCTCTCTTTGTGTTGGTGTCGTGTGGTGGTAGGGGTTTCACGACATCATACGCGGCGGGTCTGGGTTCAAAAATGCTTGACCAAATCCATAGCGCATATGAAAATACGGTGTAAAGCATTCCCCAGGCCGGGAGATACGGCTGCAGGAAAGAGGGCAGAAGTAGCTGAATGATGACAGTTCCGATAAAGCAGATCAACACTCTCTTGAGAACCCTACGTCTGGTTCGGTATCCCTCTTGCACTGACATTAGACTGAGCATCGCCCCAAAGCACAGTACAACAAATACTCCCATGCAGTACAAACACTGTAATCAAGATTAAAAAAAAGAAAAACCGGCATTTCAAAAATGAATTAAAAAGCTCACCCCAGGTAAGAACATGCTATTAACTGCTCTTGCCAAACCTACTGTTGATATTCTTGTAGCGGTTAGTAAAAGCTGGAATGCCGACATTTGCTCCATCCTGTAGTCAGCATCACTTGTTCCTTTTTGTGGAGAGTGGTAGGTCATGTAAGAAAGGGAACAAAAAAAAAAAAAAAAGGTAGTAAATGTACTATACCCATTGGTGGTGATACTATTAATCAATCGGTCAGCATGCCACAAAGAAAGAATTCCGTAGGAAGGAAGGGAAAAAAAAAGTCAAGGCTCCATTTGTAATGCAAAAAAAACAACGCGATTTGCAAAAACCACAAGAGGAGGAAGACGGGGGAGGGGAAAAAAAAAAAGGACCAACCATTGTATCCACCGTAAATAATTGCTATTGCTATACTGTTAAGCAAAGAAGGCAACCACGTAGGCACCACAAGCAACAGATTCCACATGCGTCCTCACACGACCAATATATTATATCGCCACACGACGTCACTCCTCACCTTCTTATTTATTTCCTGAAAATCGATTTTAAATGTGATGAACACTGGATCTTTGGCACCTGTCGCAGACGGACACTTTGACAGCACAACAGGCGTTGTAAAGAAATGGACGACAAAAAAAAAAAAGAACAAGGGGTGGGGGTGAGGACAGAGCTCAATCTGAATCCCAGAGAGACATTTTTCGTTTGGAGTGATTAGCGTCTCAAGGGAGCGCACAAGCAACCATAAGGAATCATGCCGTTAGACCACTTGTGCTTCTGGAATTTGCACAAGGGGGGAGTCGAACCCCCGTCTCCTCCGTGGCAGGGTGAGGTTGCTTGCACTTTAGATCGAATCTCACGCAATGGAGCTCCACCCAAATTGAATTTGGGCGTCTTGCCTACATCTTGGCCAAAACCATCACCCAAACTGAATTAGGGGAACCCCAGCAGACGCTTCGCAGACAAGAAAAAGCCGAAGAGACAGGGGTGAGGCAGAAATGAGCTTTGATGATTTGGCCAACAACCCCAACGCGAAACCTCTGTCGCGAGGAGGGGGTGCTGCCTCTCCGACGTCATTTTCATCCCCTAATTCGCATTCGGGGCTCTCTAGCGGCGTCACTGTGAGTTCCTCGCACTCCGCGGGAATAGTTGTTGACGAGCCCACAGAGAAAATAATCTCACAATTGAATCGGCTGCAGATGATGGTGACGTGGTCAAATAGGGTTGCCAGGAGGCCTAACGATGGAATAGATAGACAATATTATTCAAATCGAAGGGAATGTAACAGAACTCCTGGAAATGATGGGAACCAGCAGAGATTCAAAAGAAAACAGAGCCAGAATGTACCTAGTTTATTCTTTTCTTTATAACTCCCAACCTTATCAAAAACAAAAAAAAAAGGTTTGCACTACTTTCTCAATGCGAGAAGCAATGCAGAGACGGGGCGGTTCTTTTTAAGTCGATACTACTACTTCCAGTCACTGCATGTGATGGATACTCGGAAAAAGAGGTTCCTCCCACCCACATAGTATTCCTTTCTGAAGAGGATATTTGTAGATAAAGGCCCGGCGAGAGAGACTTCGTGTAGACCTCATGCGGTACAGTGAGACATTTGGAAAACTGGGCACACAGGCAAAGGCAAAAGCTGCTCAGCCTATTCCATTGAAGCATAGCCTAGCGAGGTATTGTTAATACACTTATCAAAGTGGAGTAATTGAACTCAGAGATGAAGGTGAAGCGGAGCGAACGCCGCTACTAGATGCTCAAAGGTACCGCAATCTTTTGTTCATCATAAATAACAATACCAACTTTAATTTGTCAAGAAATGAGATAGAACAAGTCGGAAATCAGCTTGACTTCAATGACCAGTTGATACTGGACCGAAATGATTCTATTCAATCCCTAGAGACCGAGATAGTTGCGGTGAATGACATCGTTCACGACTTGGCTAAACTTATTTCCGAACAACAAGAACTCGTCAGTATGTTGCCCCCCAAAATAGAACACACACGGGAACCCAGCGGACCCATAACTCACACTTCACACAAGATAAGGTCGAGGACGACATCATTGGAGCGGACGTAGCTGTGGAGAAAGGTGTCGAGGAACTTGGAGCCGCACACGAAAGTGTCAAAAAATCACGCAGCAAGCTCTGCATAATCATGTTCATCGCCCTCGCCATTGTAGTTGCAATTGCAGTAGCAATAACCCTAGGCATCCTCCTATAGTACTAAAACAAAAACCTCATCACACCCAACCCTCCTTTTCGTTCCCATCATTTTCGATCACAAATTTCGTCGTTGCCCAACCGACGCCTCGTCCCACAGCAACCAACAACAACAAGCAAAGAACACCATCACCCCAGTACGTTGTGTGTGCACATGCAATTAACGAGCAGTACAGTTGGCGAGGCTAACAGGGAGGGAATGTGGCGTTGTGGAGTGTGCCGCGGTGCCGGCAGCGGCGGCGGCGGCGGTGCCATTGAGGCGGTGACGTGGCCCTGTTGTGGGATGACGTCGTGCGTCAACTGCGGGGTGGCTGTGGCTCACCGCTGGGTTGTTGCCGCACGGGGAATCGCTGACTGCAATTCCGGGTCCTGCATTGTGGGAGTCAAGTGCCCAAAGTGCAGCGATGTAATCAACATCAATGTGGACTTTTCTGAACCATCATCGTGTGTGGGACTTTTTTTGAATTTTTTTTTTTTTTTGGCTCATCCACTCACTCAAGAAAGGTGTGTTGACAAAGCTGTGAAAGAGGCTATGAAGCGGTGTATTGTTGTTGTCCCACAATGTCCTGAGGAATCCACCGTTTGCACGGAGTATCCTCTGTGTGCCGGTGATTGTGGAAAACAGGCTACATTCTTCTGTAGTCAATGCAACGATTCCCCGCTGTGCGAAGATTGCTTCTCTGCCTC
>JAHLWZ010000482.1:23938-44226 GCA_020536535.1 Pelomyxa schiedti | reverse complement strand
GTCCGGCTCCATACACCCCTTTTCCTCTTGGCGTTTCCCCAAGCTACATCCCAGCCTCTCCTCGCTCCTTCCTGGCACCTCCCAACTCTTTCTCAGCCTCTCCCGGCTCTTATTCCCCTTCTGGCTCCAATTCTTTGCCTTCCAGCTCTTATTCTTTTTCTTCCGGCTCCAATTCTTTATCTTCTGGCTCTACAGGCTCCTATTCTTCCCCTTCCAGCTCTTTTAGCTCTCCTGGCTTGTACTTACCCCCTCCCAGTTCCCTCCTGCCCCATAATGGTCCCCCCAATAGCTCTTCTGGATCCCTCCCATCTTCTGGCACTCCCATTACCTCTCCCCACTCACCTGACTGTCTACAAGGCCCACAAGAGCCTCCCCATTCAACGCAATACCATGAAAACCAAAACTTGTGATGCGGAAAAAAAGTCTTTTTTTTTACAAGTTGTTTCAGTGAGGCCAATCTAACCCCACACCATGCAATGAATGGCGTGACATCCATGTTGTTTCCAAGCAGAATATTAGATCGTCAACATCCGCACATCGCCGCACTCCATACTTACCTGTTCGCGGCAAAGTTAGATCATGAATGAAGTAGAACCAAGTAAAACCTGTCAGTAATTCCAAGTGCAACTGTGTGATTCGACTTGAAACCACATCCCAGAACTTCTCAATTAAATTTAGGTCTGGGAACTGGGGGATTCCATGCAATAAAGCTTCCAGCTGCCGATATTGCAGAAGCAATCTCTGGTGTTTGTTGTCTGTGCTGGGGCATATTATCTAATACCACAACACTGTTAGCGCCTAAGGAAAAGTGAGTAGACATTATGGAGGATGTTGAAGTTACCAGGATGTGGGGACAGATGACAAGGTAACACACGGGTATAAAACTGGACTTTCTCTTCCTTGTCCAGGCGGCCTTTTGAAAGAAAAAAGCTATGGCTCCAATATCTCCCACGCTTCCGTCTAGCATAGGCCCAGGCTGCGCAACTCCTATGGCTGCAATGACTTCGATCTAAATCGGTATGAATACAAGAAGATAATAGATGATTGGCAGTACCTGGCCATATTTTGGAACAGGGAGATGCACAAGCCGGGCTGTTGTGGGAAGTCGCTCATTTATTGGAGAGTAGCCATAATTTCCCATTCTGTTTTTTAATTAACAAATAAATAATAATAATTCATTCCTCCAACCTCTTGGTAATATCACCAGAATCAAATGTTTTCTCATCTGTAAAAACAATTTGCTCTGCCCTCCAGACAACAGATTTCAGCTCTAGGTGGTATTGATACCGTTCCACAGCAACTGATAAACCTGGGGTTGCACTTTTAACCTTCTTGGACAACTTAAGCAAGAAAATTCCCTACGAGGCTGTTAGGGGGTAATAAATGCAAATATTCTACAAAATTACACAAGCAATACTTTGGAGATATCTCTAGGTGTTATAACCTCGTTAAGGTTGTCAGAGGCCAAGTACGATAACGCCTTTGGTCCCCCTAGAACTTTCCCACAGTAGTGCTGCAGAAAAGTGCACACCCTAAAGTTCTTCGAACTGCAAGAGTGAAAAAAATGGCAGTGTTGGGGGCAGTTAGAGTTACTTACTTGGGTTTAAAGTGCTGTGAGAAGGACCTGTGTAATTTTTCGGCAGCAGCGTCTTTTCCTTCGTTGTGGTATAACTTCCACAGAGAAAGGGCATAACTGTGGGACAAATCACACCGCTCCTCCTCCAGCTCTTTGTAGCCAGCACCTTCTTGCAACAAGTTCAAAGGATCAAACCGGAATTGCCTGCCGACGCGTTTCAAGGGATGCCTGTGCCAATGTGTGAAAGTTGCGTTGACCATGAATTGTAACATTGTCGCTGGCTGTGACGATCGCCACATGTGGACTTGATTTTGATATGGCGGAATAAAATAATCAACGGACCGGAACGCTGTCATTTTCGTTATCGTCGCTCAGGATCGGCGGTCTGGTGTTTTTTTTATTCAGCCATATCACGACAGCCATCAGCATTTTCGCAGCATTAAAGGCTCGAGCAAAAACAAAACACTTCAGACAATTTTCCCCAAAGTCTCAGGAAAACCCTTTTAACTTAAGCTAAAGAAGCAGCCAAAGTTTGCTAAAAAAAAGTCTATCCTGGTTTTGGGTCCGTGGGAGGGTTGCTTGGCTGAATAAAAAAAACACCAGACCGCCGATCCTGGGCGATGATAACGAAAAGTACAGCGTTCCGGTCCGTTGATTATTTTATTCAGCCACTTGTAGGCCGTTTCAGAACCCACACCCAGCAGACCTAAATCACACTCACCCAAACTGGACCAGATCGGCTATAGTTCTATCAGCAGTCGCCGTGACATCACCACACACACTGTTTAGAACTATCCTAAAGGATTAGAAGTTATAGAAACATAAGAGAGAACGATCTTTGTTCGCTCTACCGACTTCGCTTTTGACATCTATAGGGGTTCGCCCTACACGTGGTGGAGTGCTTAATTGATCCCTGTTACGCCTATTGCACCCAAGAATTGTGGTGGGAACACCCGCAGCAAGGCGGGAGCAAGGAAAAGGAAGGGGCGCCGTAACGCTCTCGACTCGGCGACACCACCGTGTAAAGGCTTGATGGAAACGAATACAAGGTGACCGCAACCCAAGCAGGGTCACGCAAACGAACAAACCCCCCAGCGCGAACAGAAGGGGACCAGGGAGTCTATGTCAACGCGTGACCCAGCTGACTCGTCGCTCATGTAACTGTTTAATGAAGGCTGTCGATCCAGCGCCGATGCGCCCTGACCACCTGCTCATATGGCTGGAAGACTTCTCCAACCTTACTAGGAACTGACGGCTGATGGATGAGCAGACTATTCGACTGCTTCGCAACTCGATAAAAAGGGGTGGCCGCACCATGGGCCGATGCCATACCCGATGACGCTCACCTACCCAGGTGTTGGAATACTGCCGCGACTACTTCATTGGGGAGGCCGGCATGGAGAGACTGCGACGGGACGTGGCCGAAACTAGGCAATCATCAGCAGAGTCGGTGTCCACCTACATCAGGAAAATGGTGCAGCTGGCATTGTGCCGAGCCTGGACTGGTGGGGCGGCCTCTCATCCTTAAAATACAGGAAGGGATGGTGAAAGAAATATGAGCAGGCTTGCTCTGGGCAGGCGATATCACCACTATACCAGAACTGGTGGACCAGGCAAGGAGGGAGGAAGAGGCACACACGCTGATGAAGGAGCTTGAACAGCGCCAGCGAACTGAGAGAGCTCTCCTCGTGGAAAGTGAGGAGCAATGACAGGACAACCACCTGTGCAACCCCGACCATGGTGGTCTGGGGCTGGGCTACCAAGGCAGAGCTAGCTGATGTGATGTAACAATTGTGGTGATGGGGCATGTTTGGAATTGCCACAGCCCATGCTGACTGTGCGGCAATCCAGTGGCACAATCTACAACTGCGATAAATGGAGGGAGCAGCACCCTACAGAGTGTTGGGCGGGATGGGAGCAGATGAAGAGGCAGATGGATGATATGAGAGTTTCGTACCTAAAACCCTAAGTAACCCCTAAACCAATAAATGATTAATTTCCACCATTTCTTTTTTCTTCATGTGTACATAGGGGCTTTGGTAGTCAGCCCTGGGGTTTTAATGGATACCATGAGGGAGGCTACGTTGGGAATGAGAAATGGATTGCAAGATGGTTGTTTCCCCAATCACACAAACTGGAAGCAAACCCGGGTTGGGTATTGCAGTGCTAATATCTCTAACACACTCCCTCTAATACACTGGTGGGCGGCGCACCCACCAGGAATAAATCGGCGAGAGAGGTTGGATTGTTGGGCCCTCCGCTCGAATATAACCCTACGTGTGAGGCTGGATTGTTGGGCCCACCGCACAATCATAATATTTATAGTCATGGAGAGATATTGGGGCACCACGTCACCCCTGGAACCGTGGTATTGGCAGTTGTTAACCCTACACTGGCCAACCCATCAGTGTCAGATGACACCATGGGCACTCCACTGGGTGGAGAAAGGGGGAGCCTTCCAGGCTCAGTTGGGGACACTGAGAAACCAACCGGAGTGACCACAGCACGCAAGACAGTTACATGGGCAGACCTGAGGATGGACACTGATACCCACCCAATGGGGGAGAAGAACGTGATACGAGGCAGGGTGTGCATATTCAAGGATGGGGGATCAGGTGCCGCATTACCTACTATCAGGGGAAGGATTGGTGGCAAGAGACTTATGCTAACGTTGGACACGTGCGTGACGATATCTATACTGGATGAGGCCACCTTCCGTTGGATACAATGGGCTGATGGGGACATCGCCAGGGAGCCGTGGTGTGGCAGAATTGCATGCATTGGAGGCCGGGTGCTGGCAATGGGGCGTGCAAGGATGAAGGCACACATTTGCGGGCAAAAGATACAACACGACTTCATCATAATCCAAGGGTGTCCAGTCCAAGCCCTTATAGGCTTAGACCTGCTGTGGAAGGTGGGTGCCGAGCTGTCAATGGCAAAAGGATGCGTGCGCTGTGGGGACTGGAAGAGGGACTTTATCAACCCCACGAACGACGACGGAAAGGCCACTCTAATTGCCACTATGGACCAGCACGTACCACCGGGTACCACACGCCGGCTCACGGTGGAGTCGGTAAGTCCATCACATGCTGGAAAGCGGGTGTGGCTGCGATGGGTGCTACTCCCGCGAGGAATGGCATTTGGGGACCCCCGTGTTGCCCAGCTCGACGACCTGCGAGTGGTGACCGTGGGCCTACTCAACAAAGGATCGGCCACACTAGTGGTGAGGGCCGGGCAGCCCGTCGCGGTGGCGTGGCCAGTCACAGTAGAGGAGGAAAGAATGAGAAGCGCGGAACAGGCCGACACTGCACAGGCGATTCCCCCTATGCTGTTGAAACTTAGGGACCCATATGACGAAATCGCCCCAGAGGAAAGGGTGAACCAACTGTTCATCACCACAGTACAGACGGATGAGGCTGAGTGGAAAACCGCCAGCATCACATGGGAAAACCTCACAGAGGGGCAAAGAGCAGCACTAACCCAACTACAAACGGAGTTCAGTGACCTGTTCACGAACGACCGGGCTAAGCCGGGGAGGACAACACTTCTGGAGCACCACATTCCAATTAAGCCGTGCAGAACCATGTGCAGACCAGAGAAAGTCATGTCTCCAAAAGAAAAGGAGATGGTGGGGGAGGAGATCGACACGATGCGGCGGCTGGGCGTGATCAAGGAGGGGCCAGGGAATGGACGAGGGTATAATCAAGGTAATCACTGGCTGGCCGAAACCGAGGCAATGGACTGGGGAGTTGGAAACATTCGTAAACATGGTGAACTACTACACAAGGTTTGTGCCAGACTTCGCCATAGTGGCGGTGCCACTAAGAGAGTTGGGCGTGAAGGGTGCGCCATGGGTGTGGGATGAGCGCTGTGAGGAAGCGTTCACACACATTAAGCACCTAATTGCCGAGAAACTACTGCTTGAGTACCCCGATTACAGCTCCGAGTTCAGGCGGGAAATTCACATGGACGCTAGCAAGGTGGGAATGGGGGCCGTACTGGTACAAATGGACGCGAAGGGAGGGGAACGCATTATTGAGCTTGCAAGCAGGGTCACCACACCCCACGAAAAGAAGTATGATACCATGTGTGAGCTAGAGGCGGCGGCAGTCGTGTGGGCACTTAAGAAATTCCGCAGCTATATACACGGAGTCGGATGTGTTGTCAAGACAGACAACAAAGCCCTAACCCGGATGCAGAACCAGGAACACCCGTGTGCCAGGGTTGCCCGCTGGCAAATGCTGCTGGATGATTATGGGGCCGGAGGAAACTGATCTACCACGCGGTGGTTGTTCCAACGATCATGCGGGGACAGGTAATGCAGGATAACCACGCCAGCATCTTCGCGGGTCATCTTTCCGAAGCGTACACATTGGACCGCATCAAAGGCCATTTCTGGTGGCCGAACATGGGGGCAGACATCACCTGCCACTCCAACGGCTGCCACGAGTGCAAGGTGGCCAAGGCGCCGGCCCGGAAAGGGGCAGCTGTGGGCTTCCCAATGGCGGTGCCAGGTGAACCTGGGGAGGTCATGAGTATGGACTTCATCGGACCATTGAGATCCACCAGATGAGGGAATGCGTATATCCTTGTGATGATCAACCACTTGACAGGAGACGTGGAATTGAAGGCCACAAAACACCCGGACGCCGAGTCAGCAGTACGGGCAGTGCTAAGGAATTGGGTGTGCCGATGGGGTGTCCCACGCGTGATCATTAGTGATCGGGGCTCCCACTTTGTGAACCGGATCATGGAAGGGCTATGCACGGCACTACACATCGAACAGGGGAAGACGACGGCGTATCACCCTCAGGCCGATGGGAAAACTGAGCGGTACAACCGCATACTGGTGGAAATGCTGCGTATACACACTGGCAAGGATAAGGACAATTGGGATGAGCTCCTGCCAATGAGGGCATTTGCGTACCGCACGGCAACTAGCAGAGCAACAGGATTTTCACCTTTCTACCTCGAGCATGGGAGGAATGCCGGGACTCCAGGGTGATGGCTGGGACGGGTGAGGAGGTCTTGGTTGGCGGGCAAGCCGAAAGGCTGACCAAGAAGGTACGGGAAGCGTGGCGGCTGGCGCAACGGACAGCAGAGCTCATACGGCAGGCATGGGATGACGAGCGCACCAAAGCCACAACAGCCACAGAAAGGAAGTTCAGGGTGGGGGATCTAGTGTATGTCCTATGGACAGGCGGACACAAGGACAGGGAGCTAGGCAAACTGGCCAACAAGTGGAAGGGCCCGTACCGCATCACAAGTCTCCCCGTGAATGGGGCTGCCAGGCTCGAGACTATGAATGGCCAGAAGTCCCCGAAACTGGTAAACTTGGGGCATCTATGCAAGTGCCATGCACGCAATACCCGAGGAGGGGCTGGAAAGGGTGGGGGGTGAGGTGCACACAAGCCACAATGAGACCCCCGAACAGAGAGACGACTGGAGGTCACAAGCCGACGGCCAAACACAGCACGAACGAGGAGACGATGCCGAAACGAAGGATCCACCAGACACCCAGCACGACCTTGACCCCAAAGGTCCCCACCGCAGGGTGATACACTACACACGCGAGCCCAGGGCAGAAGGGATGGAGGCCATCGTTGGAGAAAGGTGGAAGAGCCATGGCAGGCAGTTCCTCGTTCAGTGGAAGGGCCTGGGTGATGACCACAACACATGGCAGTATGAAGAGGATTGTACAGGGTGTGGGGCACTCATCAAGGAGTACAAAGCCAGGGCCCGCCAGGAAAGGGCTCATTCACGCCAATGAGGGATAGCCGTAGCCCACCCACGCGCCGGGTTTGAAAGGGAGGGAACGTGTAGGCCGTTTCAGAACCCACACCCAGCAGACCTAAATCACACTCACCCAAACTGGACCAGATCGGCTATAGTTCTATCAGCAGTCGCCGTGACATCACCACACACACTGTTTAGAACTATCCTAAAGGATTAGAAGTTATAGAAACATAAGAGAGAACGATCTTTGTTCGCTCTACCGACTTCGCTTTTGACATCTATAGGGGTTCGCCCTACACACTTGCCAAGTACTCACTTGAAATAACAACCCTGCCAAGGAGTCGTCGAACTGGATCGTCACGGAGGTAGGGTGCGGCATCGACAGGCTCCATCACCAGGTGAGGTTCGATGAGCTGAAGGAGGCCATCAGGCGTTGAGTGTAGGTCACTGTACAAGACGCGTAGACGTCCCAGAACCGGTCGGTCCTTCTTGAGGAAAGAGCCAAATGTCAGAAGAATTACCATCAAATCCCCCCTTTCATAACCAGAAAATTGAATTATTTACTCACTGTTGCGCAGCCTGGGCCTATTAATAATATTAATAATATGCTAGACGGAAGTGTGGGAATATCCATTGCCCACAGGGGGCAAAAAAACTCTTAGAAGTGTCCGGAAAAGACATCTATCCAATAGACTTACCAATAGAAAGCTCTTAACCTAAAAGTCTAAGTCCGGATCTGAGCCTCTGGCTAGATCTGTTCGGTGAAAGGTTCTCGGGTCTGGCAGCGGACACCAAACTGTGGGTCGTGACGTGGGGCATTGTATTCGCATCCCAAAGCGGAGCTGTTTGCCCCCATGACCGGTGATGCCGGATTTGCGACACCTGAAGAGGAAAAAAAAAGGTCTGCTTCCGCTACAATCACAGTCCAGCTTGAGACTTGGAGGCGCAAGGAATGGGAGGAGAGTGCACGTGCATCTGAACGCAGAGGGCTTGAGCGCTTCCCTTCCTCCGGCGACTGAGTGAGTGGGTGATCTGATGTTCGCGAAAAAAATGCAGGTTTTCTGGAAAGTGGCCATCAGGGGGACAGTGTCTCCTGAAGCGGCGAGCCTTCCCCTTGTGTGCAGGCGACGATTACCTGCACGAGTGTTGTTTCCCAGGCCTGGGTTGGACTGAAGTGTGAGTGTAGGGGAAGCTTTGATGGGTGTTTAAGGGAAAAAAAAACATTTTTTTTTCTTCTTCTAGTGTCGCATATCCGGGAACACCGGTCTAGGGGGCACACGACTGTACATTCTCTTGTCGCCACAACGGCCCACGTCACTACCCGCAGGAAGGTGGTGAAAGAGGTACCTATCCGGCAAAGAAGAAAAAAAAACACACACCGACCTTCCCGTTTTGTAAGTTTTTCTGGGAAGTCCTCGGAGGACAACCGCCAAAAAATGTTTGCCCCCAGCGTCCACTGTTGAGTCCGTAGCCCAATTTTGCCTAAAGTGGGGAATGGATATTAAATGAGATGATGTATGATCAAGTGGATTTGGTTACCGGAAATATGGAGACACCACTGTGCTCAAAGAGATATTTTGCTTCATTCAGCAGAGGGTGGGACCGAGTGTGCAGGTGGTGTTACAGTGTGGGCAAGATATTTATAGACTCACTCCCAAAATGACATCCCACCATGGTTTTCCTAATGAACGCTGGCGGTGATAAGACCCTCGTGCACGCCTGGGGGGCACAGTTGTCAACCCGCAGGGAGGGCGTGGGGCTGCGCGGTGCATGGCACCCTGGAGCCCGTGGTTACAGTAATAGATCAATAATCAACAGACAGGAACGCTGGGAGGTATTTTCATTTTTTATCCCGCCACATAAACAACAGTTTTTCCATCGATGACGTCAACAACACTCCTGAGGGCTACCTTGGGCCTTGCTGGAGGGGCCACCTTTGCAACCCTGCTCCTCACAAGAATATCAGCTCCCAGCTGTTGGGTGAGCCACTCTACGGACCTGTCCAGGAAATTTTCCGGCACTTCGATGTCGTACAGGTATTCAGGAGTGGATGAGGACTTGGGTTTCGCCTGGTAAACCCCCAGGCTGCAGGAGACCGCCTTTGGTTTGGTGCTCATTTGAACTCTGATTGAGAGTGTGTCTCCCGAGCGCAGGATTTGCCTCAGTGTGAGCTCCGCCTCCTTTGTGGTGGGCACTGGTACATCAGCAGCATCCACAAAGACCCATGGCGAGATCCCCTTGAACTCTCCCGTTTCGTCAACGTCACTACGCACGGCGGAAAGTTTCTTGTTGCTGTTCAAGGAATGTAAGGTCGTGTGTTGGGAAATGAGGAAGGGAGGGAGGTGGATTCGAACTTTGGAATTCCCCACAGATTGGAGGTCACACGAGCATTGCTTCCGTCCACAACCTCGACCTGGTCGAGCAATACGGCCAGTGTAGCCGTCGTTGGGGCCGAACGGTCAGGTGGACTGTACGCTGGGATGGTGGTAGCAGTCGCGGTTGTCGGTGTTCCCTCAAGGTAACACTCTCTGGGATGTGACAGGAGATATGTAATGGCATTCCTAAAAACAAATGCACGAAGTGAAAAGCAAAAAGGAGGAAAAAAAAACCCGATTACATGTATGCAAGCCTCAAGATTCGCCAGTACTGAAGGTCCTTCTCCATGTTGCGTGTTTTCTCTTCAACGTAGTTGTCAAACTTGATCACAGACCTCTCGGGCAAATACATGGCGGTGCGTATTTTCTTGGCCTTCTCCTCCACTTCATTCTCATCACTTACACTGTTGATGAAGTTGCACACGACGATCGGCTGCCTGCCGGCCCTGATGATGGCCTTCACGTGTGTTCCGAGAATTTCAAGGCTCTGGGGGTTGGCCGCGGTACCAATCGGGACAATGACGATGACAGAGTGGATGATGCGCGACTTGTCCGGCTCGACAATGATGTCAAAAGAGTCCTCCATTGGCGTTCCTGGCCGGACCTTCCCGTTCAGGAAGTCCACAACGCTCACCTTTTTGTAGTTGCTGTCAGATATGCCCCATGGATCCCAGAAGCGCAGGTTGAGCCTCCTCATCATTTCGTCGGTTGGGCAGTTTCCTGGCAGAAGTTCTGCAAGTGGGTGCTCAGTGTAATTGCCCGTGACGTGCCCAGGCATACTGAAGGCCTGCAAAGGGGCAAGTACGTCTTGCCCGGAGCTAAAGGAGGTTGCCAGTCCATTGCAAAACGCACTCTTTCCAGAGCCATACCATCCCCACACCTTTTTTTTTTTTTGGGTTGGTTGGTGTATGCACAAGATCAACACACCAGGATGTTGATCGATATCTCTGTTGGGTTTGGAAATCCTCTCCTTTCTGGCAGCCACTCAGCTCCAAACCACGCTATTATCAGGGAAGTGATCAAAAAACAGAAAAAAGAGGGGGACAATGAGTAACCCAGGGTGCCAGACCAAGAAGAAGAGGCACGTATCCAGTGTACTTTGTTCCATCCATGAAGCACTCATAGCGAACCTTTTCAGGCACAAGCCCTTTGTAGCTAGCCCACCGCCCTGGCTTCAGTGTTACTGTCGTCTCAAAAGGACGCTCCCTATATGCATCAGCAGTTGTCTTGACCACTTCGTCCAGGTAGAATCCAGGCAAGAAGTGCAAGACAGTGCCCTTTTCATTGTACAGTTAGTTTCAATCTTGTATCTCAGAAGGCTTACTGCAGGAACCACCCCATTGATCAGAAGTGGGGAGATGACGACTTCCAGCACCACAGGGTCTGTTGTATTTTGCAGTGTAGTGCCAATCTGCCTGCACGTTATCTCGAACTTAGGCATGATGGGTCGAAGGGCTTGTAGAGTGCTCAGAAGACCAGTGTAGTCCCTGGACAAGAACCTGTGGGCATCGGGGAGCAAGCTGGCAAATTTATGTTCCTCAACGCCATGACCCACCCCCACTGCGATGAGCACGGGGCGCAAGTCCATGAGAGAACGGTACGCTTTACTGATATCCGAGGAGGGCTCTCCATTGGTAATGAGTATTATTGCTGTCTTCGGCATGTCTGACCCTAACAGCGCCCACATGCACGTCGTCAGACCTTCGGCAAGGTTGCTGCCTCCACCCATGTGTGTCATACCTGGGTTTCTCTTCACGTCCTTGGAGCGGTCGTGCGGGAACTTAGGGTGGGGGATCATGACGTTTGTTCCTTTTACCGCGTTCATCAGCACTGTGCTGTTTTTGGTGAAGGCGCACACCGTCTTCACGGCAGTGCCGAATTCGATGATGCTTCGTATCATTCCTGGTGTCTTTTCCAGAATGAGGGGCAGGATCCCCGTGACAATCGTTGGGTAACTCGCAGCAACAGATTCGGAGCTATCCACGAGTATGATAAGAAGGGTGTCTGATGTAAGTTGCGCCTGCAGTTCGTTCACCAAGTCAGTGCTTGTCATCCTTATGGTCCTAGTTTAAGTGTTGAAGGAGACCATCATGCAGTGCCAAGGCTTGACGAACGGGTAAAAAAAAACAACAAGGTGGCGACGTCCCCAAATTCGGGAAAAAACAAAGGGGAGATATGCAATAGAGGGCTCCACCCAGTCTCAACTAACCTACCTTGGTACCGTGCGCAGTGTACGACAATTTGTCCGAGTGATGGTTCAAGGAACCCGGGCTCAGGCCTTCCAAATGGCCCGGCGAGTCAGTTGCACGATTCTACCGCCATGTGATTCTGCCCTCTTTATGGAAGTGATAGGAACTTTTTTTACCGGCATGGAGAAGGAGGGAATGCTCCTTGGTAACACGCTGTCATCTCTGCCAGCAAAGTCAACTACTTAATTACGCTCTGTGAGACTGGAAAAAAGGAAAAGAAGCGACATACCAGTGTCACTGAAATTCATTTGAAATGGAGGCAGGGCCCAGTACAATAGGTTGAATGCGGAAAAAAGAAAGACCACAGTCGGAACCATAGACACAGCCGTCAGCAGCAACATGGTCTCACTGGGTTTTATCACCACAGCCGTCGTCGTTACATCACTCTGCACCGCCAAGGCACACAGCAAACAGCAATCACGGTATGTGCATGCTGTCTCTCCATCATCATATCCCGCCACTGCACAACAACAGCACACGAAAAAGCAGCAGGGTAGTAACAACAGGGGTAAACAGTGTTTAAGCGACTTTGGGGCAAGTTTGCCAACAGCGAGGAAGCAGAGTTGCTAGTGATTTCTGCAGTGAGTCCGTGAGCCGTTCCTTTAAAACTTTTTTCAACAACCCTGTTCAGGGCCTCTCAGTGACATAAACAACTTGTTTCCCGTCAAGAGTGTCGATTACGTTCTTGAGAGGCACTCTCCCCCTTGCTGAGGGGGCGACCCTGGCAGCCTTGCTCTTCGCGAGAATGTCGTAATCCGCGAGCTGCTCGTCTAGCCACGCCACAGACTTCTCCAAGAAGTTTTCTGGCACAAGCAGGTCATAGAGGTAGTCTGGCACCTGTGTTGACTTTGGGGTGGTCAGGTATATTCCAAGTGTTGGCTCTGTCGTCACCACTTTCGTGTACTTTTGTATCCTGATGGATGGTATGTGACCAGTCCGCAGTATTTGCTTCAGTGTGAGGTCTGATTCCTTGGCAACGGACACTTGTTTCCCAGCATCGTCAATAAAGATCCAAGGTGAAATGCTGGTGAACTCTCCAGTTGCTTCAACCTCTTTGCGCACGGCAGTGAGTTTTGTGTTGCTGTGTTTTCAGTTAGAATAAGTAGCTACTAAAGCATTTTAATGAATACCTATCAATTTCCCACAGATTGGAAACGAGAGAAGGATTGTTGGCATCAATGACATCAACTTGACTGAGTGTCTCCAGAGCTGTAGGCTCTGCCAGGGGTGGGGGGGTGGAAGGGCAGATGACTGGGGGATGGGAGCCGCTTGGCGGAGTCCCTTCAAGGTAACAGTCCCGAGGATGGGACAACAAATATGTAATTGCATTCCTGAGGGTGGTTACTTGACTTTTTTTTTTTTTTTTGTTTTGCTTAATGGTTATGTGTTTCTTTTTTCTTGTATTTTCTATTTCGTTTCGCTTGGTTTTTATTGATGATATAACCACAACTATATGCCATATTTGTGTGTTTGAAGTTTATTTGCGGTATGCATTCAAAAGTTTAACCAAAAGTTGGGGGGTACGTGAACGCAAGCCTCAGGATTCCCCAATACTGAAGGTCCTTCTCCATGTTGCGATGCGTTTCCTCAACGTAGTTGTCAAACTTGATCACACACTTCTCAGGCAAAAAGGTGGCACTGCGTATTTTCTTGTAGTTCTCTTCCACCTCAAGCTCATCGCTCACCCTGTTCACGAAGTTGCACACGACGATCGGCTTCCTCCCAGCTCTGATGATGGCCTTCACGTGTGTTCCGAGAATCTCCAGGGCCTGTGGGTTGGCGCCAGTGCCGATCGGCACCAGGAGGATGACAGAATGGATGATACTGGCCTTGTCAGGGTTAACAACGATGTTGAACGAGTCTTCCATGCTGGTTCCTGACTCAATTCTCCCATTCAAAAAGTCCATGACGGACACCTTCTTGTAGTTATTCTCTGAGATTCCCCACGGGTCCCAGAAGTGCAGGTTAAGCTTTCTCATTAATTTATCTGTCACTGAGTTCCCGCTGAGGAGGTCCGCGAGTGGGTGATCCGTGTAGTCACCAGTGACATGCTCTGGCATGTTGAACGCCAGCAGCGGCGATAGGACTTTCTGCTCAGAGCTGAATGACGTTGCAACTCCATTGTAAAACGCGCTCTTTCCAGATCCATACCATCCCCACACCTAATTTTTTGTGATTTGTTATTTCTGTTGTTTTTTTCTCATTTGTTGGGCTCCACTGAAGAGGAGCCAAGTGAAGCAAAAAAAAAGACAGTCACTGCATACAAGAATATTGATCCTTGTCATGGTTGGGTTTGGCAACCTGGTCCTTTCTGGTAGCCACTCAGCTCCAAACCATGCTGGACAAAAAAAAAAGGTATGTTCAATTGGAGACTGAAACCAAGCAAAAAAAAAGGGAGAAAGCAGGAAAGCAAACAGGCCAGTAAGAAAAAGCAACATAAAAACTGAAGACATAAACAACCAACTGCACCTGTGCACGGCACTATCACGCACCTAGAAGAAGTGTCACAAAGCCGGTGTACTTGGTCCCCTCCATGAAGCACTCGTAGAGCACCTTGTCTGGCACAAGCCCCTTGTAAATTAGAGCCCTCTGCCCGGGCTGCAGTGTCACCGTAGTCTCGAACGGGTGATCTCTGTCCACGTCCGCGGTGGTCTTGACAACCTCGTCCAGGTAGAACCCTGGCAAGAAGTGCAGAATGGTTCCCTATCACAGGGAAAATCAATAACAAGGTTGGAAGTAACGGTTATGCTTACTGCGGGAACGGTGCCTGTAATTGATGTAGGTCTAATGCTTACATGAAGGATTACAGGGTCAGCAGTCGTCTGGAATGTTGTCCCAACTTGTGAACAGGAAATGTCAATTGGTGGTGGTTGCTCCACTCGCTGCAGCTCACTCAGTAGAGTGTAGAGTTTCTGGTTATTTCCAGAGAAGAATATTCTGGCTCCTGGAAAAAGACCATTGAACTCTTCCTCAGTCACATGGCTTCCAACAGCAACAGCCATCACTATTGGAGGGGGGGTCAAAGCCATGAGATCCTGGTAGGGTTTGCTGAATGGGGAAGTAAACTGGCCACTGACAATCAGCAGAACCACAAGCTTGGAGGTCTCTGACATGGCACCGAGGGCGGCGAATGTTGCCGATGTGAGGGCATCGGCAAGGTTTGCTCCTCCATGCATTTGCGTCATACCTGGGTGCTTCTTCACAGCCTTTGTAGGGTCCTTTGGAAATTTTGGGTTGGGGACCATTTCATCGGTCCCTTTGATTGCACACGTCAATACGGCATCGTTTGCGGTAAATGGACAAACAACCTTCACCGTAGTGGCGAACTCGATGATGCTGCGCAGCATCCCCCGTGTCTTATGAACGACAAGCGGAAGAGTGTGTGTTACAATGCCGCTGTAACTCTCCTGAGAGAGAGAATTGCCACTCTCCACAAGGACGATAAGCAGAGGATCGGGGAGCTGCGTCTGCAATTCATCCATGTTTTTTTCTTTTGAGTAGAATAATGCTAAATAACTCAAGACTAACGATACTTGGGACAATAAAATAAACCAGACCGTCGCGTTTGCCGATAACAAATTTAATTCTGTTGTCAGGGTTGTTATTTCAAGTAAGTACTTGGCAAGTACCGTTTGAAATTTCGTTGCCCAGTCCCAACAAGTACTTGGCTATCTGTTAGCTGGTTTTTTGTAGTTGGTCACCAACCATAATTTCCCTTAAATCAATAAAGAAATTTCGGGGGTGTTGAGGCCTTTTCGGTGTGGCACGAAACGAAAAAAGGACGAAAACGCACCAGTCCTGTGTGGGTATACTTCGAGTTGAATGGGAAATCTGCTGTGTGCAAGATTTGTTCTCAACCTTTGGCCTGTGGTGATCAGCAGACCACGTCGTTGATGAACCATCTTCGACTACATTTTAAATGTGTAAGTATTATTATACATTATAATCCCCTTGTTTCCCTTACCACTGTGGCATCACAGGATGACACTGCTGCCCTCACGCCATCACAACAACCTCTTACAAATTGTACACAGCAGAGGCTTAACGAAAATTTAGCCAATTTGATTTGCCAGTGTTCACTGTCATTCTCTGTGGTCAATTCACCCCATTTCGCACACTTTTGGAGCACTTGAACCCTGCTTGCACGTTTCCTTTGTATTTCCTTCCTTTTTAACACAATTAGCGCCAATGAGAGCTACTTGGGAGTGATATTTTTCCTCGTTACCCACGACTGGCAACCACTGGAGATCCTAGTTGCTGTGAGGCCAGTGCGGACCCTCTCACATATTGATTTTACAACAGATATCAACTGTGTTATGAACGCAGAGTGGCCCTCTATCAAAGTAGTTTGACACTGTTTCTGGAGCTTCATGCTAACTATTGCAGGTGTGGAAGTTTGCTTCTGACGAAGGAGCAAACATGATTGCCACTGCAAAAGCTCCGGGATTAGGCTACCTTTCATGTGGCTGCCATGTGTTGCAACTGACTATACGGAATCTTCTTTCTGTGTGTTTCTATATGTCCTGAGACTTTTCCTTATTATCTTAGGAACCTGATGTGCAGTCACTCCTTTCAATGATTAAACCATTGATTTCTTATTTTTCACGGAGCTCCAAAGCAACACGTTTACTGATAAAACACCAATTGAGAAAGAACAAACCACAACTCAAACTCATTAATGACAATGACACAAGGTGGAATTCCACATACAAGATGCTCAAACGGTGTGTTGTAATTGCCATTTTATTTTCTAACACCAGCAAGATTGGTTGACATTGTTGAGGATGTAAATGAATTGCTGCGTAATGACCTAGAAAGGTTTGAGCTGATAGTCAGCCCCGAGGTTGTGCAGAAGCTAAACAGTCTGTTGTTTTGCCTAGTTCCCTTTGTGGAGAGTTCAAGTGCATTCTGCAGTGTGATTCTCCCACATTTCGGGGACTTGAAGCAAGTCTCTCAAAGGTTCAAATTCAGCTCTACTTTCTTATTAGTAAAGCTTTACAGCTACTGCAAACTGCCACTGAGAGCTCTCTCCACATTCATGGCTACAGCTTTTGCTTCAAGACTTGGGTTCCGATGGAGAAATGTATATTTTCCCATTGCTGGTGATCTCTACTTGGCTACCTTCTTGGACCCACGCTATAAACAAAGTATAATGACCCTACTTGAACAGACTCTTGCAGTCCAACGGTTATATATTGAAATGTAGTACTTTCCCTTCCTTTTTAGCATGGTTTTTAAACTATGTTGAGGGCTCAAAGATTTTATTTCCAGTCTGATGAAGTGTCCTCTTATCTAAACCTTCCTCCTCTACAACAAGGGGACAACCCACTGCAGTGGTGGGCAACTTCCAAGTATTGCTTCTTCACTCAGTTCTCTCGCACTAATTAATACCCAGGAATTCAAATTCTCCAAGCCCATGAAATGATTATCACCATGGACTTCAAGGAAAAGATGCAACAGCTGAGAAGAGCTCCAAAGGAGCTGAACAGGGATTTCTACTTCCAGCAATCCTTGTATCCAAACAATCAGGAAATCCCACAACACACAAGACAGAAAGGAAATGCTGGGATATTGTGTCCTACGTATTGAGCAACGATGCCACTTTTGTTATTGGTGCACTTGAAGAGTTCACCACAGACCACCTTGACGAGTTTCAGGGGATGATCTCTGACATCAATCTCTTCATAGACAAAGGCCCACACTTCCACAACTTTGAGGTGGCACACCTATTCCTTTGCCATCTCCCTCAGAAGTTGAACTGCCGCCTTTCCTGGCATTTGTGGGCAGCAAAGCATGCAAAGTCCAAAGTTGATGGCACCTTGGGCTGTCCCGATTTTACAAAGAAAACTAGAATCGACACAATGGGGCAGTTCATTCCGGAAATCCAGTCTGCCTTTGAGAAGGATAACTTGATGAAAAATGTCTTTATCTTGAAGTATGTTGTTTGTTCAATTCACCCCCTCAAAGAAAAATAAGCCCGATTTTTACTTACTCTTCTTCTTCTTCTTCATATCTCAAGGTACCCTGCTCACTTGGAAGTCCCTGAAACCCCAAAAAGCGTTTCTTTTCTGAAGTTCTCTGGAATCACTGACTACCACTGTTTCCTGTCCAGTCCAGGCAGCTCCCAGATAATCTTGAAAACAACTTCAGCTGAGTCATGCCCAGGACACATTATAACCAAGGTGGTTGGCACCAGAAGCAACACTCATCAGATCAAGCTCAGCTACTCCAAAAGGACGGCAGAGCAAAGCATGGAGCAGGAGGAGCAAGGAACCGAATATAGTCCCAGACTTCAGAAACAAGCAAGAAGACAACACCAGCGTATGGTTGCTTCTTACACTGCTGACTCTCAGCCGGAACAGCATGGTCAAGAAGACCACAGTCGGAACCTCCACCACAACCACCATAGACACAGCCGTCAGCAGCAACAGCGGCCGCAGCAACAGCAACAGCAACAGCAACCACAACAACAACACCAGCAGCGGACCCAGCAACCCCAACCCCAACAACAACAGCCACGAGCACAAACACAGGCCCTCAACACTTTGCCAGTTCCAAGGACAGCAGCACGGCCCATTGTCATCACCACACCCCCACCACCACCTTGCACTTACACACATGTGGTACAGCAGCAGGGAGCTGCTGATGCACCCCAGGTTCAATCACAGTTGCTGCAACAACTTTATCAAGGGATGTGCCAGAACCGCCAACAACAGCAGTATCATAAGCCGACGCAATCTCTCCCAAACAGCTATCCGACACCACCAAGGGGAACCTCTTCACCACCTCATCACCCTGTTGTGCACACACAAGTGCAACAACTAAGACCACGCCAGGAACAACCACCACCACCATCACCTCAACAAGTATCTCTTGGGTTCCGCAATACACACACCACACAGCCAGCTGTTCCCCTGATGCAACAACGGGGTCAATCCCACCGGGTTGTATCACCACCACAACCGTCGCCGTTGCATCAGTCAGCACCGCCACCAAGGCACACAGCTCCACACCTACAGCAGCAGCAACATGCAGGATCACAACAATACCGGCAATCACAGCAATCACAGTATGTGCATGCTATCCCGCCATCATCAGCACATCCCGCCACTGTTCCTGCACAACAACAACAACAACAACAACAACAACAACAACAACAACAACAGCAACGTGTGCCACGTACTCCCTCATCACCATCATCACAACCGTTGCTGTTGTTGTTGTTGTTGTTGTTGTTGTTGTTGTTGTGCAGGAACAGTGGCGGGATGTGCTGATGATGGCGGGATAGCATGCACATACTGTGATTGCTGTGATTGCCGGTATTGTTGTGATCCTGCATGTTGCTGCTGTAGGTGTGGAGCTGTGTGCCTTGGTGGCGGTGCTGACTGATGCAACGGCGACGGTTGTGGTGGTGATACAACCCGGTGGGATTGACCCCGTTGTTGCATCAGGGGAACAGCTGGCTGTGTGGTGTGTGTATTGCGGAACCCAAGAGATACTTGTTGAGGTGATGGTGGTGGTGGTTGTTCCTGGCGTGGTCTTAGTTGTTGCACTTGTGTGTGCACAACAGGGTGATGAGGTGGTGAAGAGGTTCCCCTTGGTGGTGTCGGATAGCTGTTTGGGAGAGATTGCGTCGGCTTATGATACTGCTGTTGCTGGCGGTTCTGGCACTTCCCTTGATAAAGTTGTTGCAGCAACTGTGATTGAACCTGGGGTGCATCAGCAGCAGCTCCCTGCTGCTGTACCACATGTGTGTAAGTGCAAGGTGGTGGTGGGGGTGTGGTGATGACAGTGGGCCGTGCTGCTGTCCTTGGAACTGGCAACATGTTGAGGGCCTATGTTTGTGCTCGTGGCTGTTGTTGTTGGGGTTGGGGTTGCTGGGTCCGCTGCTGGTGTTGTTGTTGTGGTTGCTGTTGCTGTTGCTGTTGCTGTTGCTGTTGCTGTTGCTGTTGCTGCTGACGGCTGTGTCTATGGTGGTTGTGGTGGAGGTTCCGACTGTGGTCTTCTTGACCATGCTGTTCAGGCTGAGAGTCAGCAGTGTAAGAAGCAACCATACGCTGGTGTTGTCTTCTTGCTTGTTTCTGAAGTCTGGGACTATATTCGGTTCCTTGCTCCTCCTGCTCCATATGCTTTGCTCTGCCGTCCTTTTGGAGTGGCTGAGCTTGATCTGATGAGTGTTGCTTCTGGTGCCAACCACCTTGGTTATAATGTGTCCCTGGCATGACTCGGCCGAAGTTGTTTTCAAGATTATCTGGGAGCTGCCTGGACTGGACAGGAAACAGTGGTAGTCAGTGATTCCAGAGAACTTCAGAAAAGAAACGCTTTTTGGGGTTTCAGGGACTTCCAAGTGAG